>CM069666.1:1169173-1327853 GCA_036010785.1 Ammospiza maritima maritima
TATGGGAATGGGGGAAATTGGGAATGGGAAACTGGAAATGGGAAATTGGGGATGGGAGTGGGAAAAATGGGAATGGGAAATCCTGCGAATGGGATCCAATGGGATGCAAGGGATTTCCCAATCTAAACCATTCCAAAATTCCAGGATCCCTTTTCCCTGGGAATCTCCCCCAAATTCCACCCTCTCCAGGGGGATCAGGGCCACAAAACCCTGGAATTCCTTCCCTTGGGAAAACCCTTGGAAACCCCAACATTTCCCACTATCCCCACGCCATTGGGATGATTCCATCGCTCTTTTCCAGCCTTTCTCGGGCTCTTTACTCCCATTTCCCAAACACAACCCTCCACAATTCCAGGATCCCTTTTCCCTGGGAATTTGCCTCCGATCCCTCCCCCTTCCCGGAATTCCTCCTTTTGGAGAAACCCTAAAACACCCCAAGCGCCCCAGACCCACCCGGGATGATCCCAAGGATCCCATCCAGGGGATCAGAACCACAAAACCCTGGAATTCCTCCCTTTGGAAAAACCCTTGGAAACCCCAAACCTTCCCAAACCCAGCCGGGATGATCCCAAGGATCCCATCTGGGATGATCCCAAGGATCCCATCCCAAATCCAACTGTGATTGTCCCAGGGATCCCACCCGGGATGATCCCAAGGATCCCATCCAGGGGCGTCAGGACCACAAAACCCTGGAATTCCTCCCTTTGGAAAAACCCTTGGAAACCCCAAACATTCCGAAACCCATCCAGGATTATCCCAAGGATCCCATCCAGGGGCGACAGGACCCCAAAACCCTGGAATTCCTCCCGTTGGAAAAACCCTTGGAAACCCCAAACATTCCCAAACCCAGCCGGGATGATCCCAAGGATCCCATCTGGGATGGTCCCAAGGATCCCAATCAGGATCATCTCAGAGATCCCATCCGGGATGATCCCAAGGATCCCATCCCAAACCCAACTGTGATGATCCCAAGGATCCCACCCGGGATGATCCCAAGGATCCCATCCAGGGCATCAGGACCCCAAAACCCTGGAATTCCTCCCTTTGGAAAAACCCTTGGAAACCCCAACAATTCCCAAACCCATCTGGGATGGTCCCAAGGATCCCATCTGGGATGATCCCAAGGATCCCATCTGGGATGGTCCCAAGGATCCCATCTGGGATGATCCCAAGGATCCCATCTGGGATGGTCCCAAGGATCCCATCTGGGATGATCCCAAGGATCCCATCCGGGATGGTCCCAAGGATCCCACCCGGGATGATCCCAAGGATCCCATCCAGGGCATCAGGACCCCAAAACCCTGGAATTCCTCCCTTTGGAAAAACCCTTGGAAACCCCAACAATTCCCAAACCCACCCGGGATGATCCCAAGGATCCCATCCGGGATGGTCCCAAGGATCCCATCCCAAACCCAACTGTGATGATCCCAAGGATCCCACCCCAGATGATCCCAAGGATCCCATCCAGGGGATCAGAACCACAAAACCCTGGAATTCCTCCCTTTGGAAAAACCCTTGGAAACCCCAACAATTCCCAAACCCATCCGGGATGGTCCCAAGGATCCCATCTGGGATGATCCCAAGGATCCCATCCGGGATGATCCCAAGGATCCCATCCAGGGGCATCAGGACCCCAAAATCCTGGAATTCCTCCCTTTGGAAAAACCCTTGGAAACCCCAACAATTCCCAAACCCATCTGGGATGATCCCAAGGATCCCATCTGGGATGGTCCCAAGGATCCCATCTGGGATGATCCCAAGGATCCCATCCGGGATGGTTCCAAGGATCCCATCTGGGATGATCCCAAGGATCCCATCCAGGGGCATCAGGACCCCAAAATCCTGGAATTCCTCCCTTTGGAAAAACCCTTGGAAACCCCAAACGTTCCCAAACACAACTGTGATTATCCCAAGGATCCCATCTGGGATGGTCCCAAGGATCCCCTTTGGGATGATCCCAAGGATCCCATCCAGGATGATCCCAAGGATCCCATCCCAAACCCAACTGTGATGATCCCAGGGATCCCATCCAGGGGATCAGAACCACAAAACCCTGGAATTCCTCCCTTTGGAAAAACCCTTGGAAACCCCAACAATTCCCAAACCCATCCGGGATGGTCCCAAGGCTCCCACCCCAAACCCATCCAGGATGATCCCATCCCATTTTCCCTCCTTGCCCAGCGCCTCGTTCCCGTTCCCCGCAGGTCCCGGAGCTGCTGGCGGCGCTGCACGCGCGGCTGCAATTCCTGCAGCAGGAGGATCGGGACCAGGAGCTGCAGCGGGCGGCGCAGGGCTGGGTGCTGCTCCTGGCGCTGCAGCACCCCCAGAGCGTGGTGGGCTGCCTGCTGGGGAGCCCCCTGCCCTTCGACGGGTACGGGACGGGCCCCGAGGGGAAATCCTGCTCCCAAACGGCAGCTGGGCCTGGATACGGCCCCCAAACCCTGCCCCAATCCCAAATCCGGCCCCAAATCCTGCCCCAATCCCAAATCCGGCCCCAAACCCTGCCCCCGTCGTCAATCCTGCCCTAAGTCCAGCCTGAAACCCCAAATCCAGCCCCAAACCCTGCCCTAAATCCAGCCTGAAACCCCAAATCCAGCCCCAAATCCTGCCCCAAACCCTGCCCTAAATCCAGCCTAAAACCCCAAATCCAGCCCCAAATCCTGCCCCAAATCCAGCCTAAAACCCCAAATCCAGCCCCAAATCCTGCCCTAAGTCCAGCCTAAAACCCCAAATCCAGCCCCAAACCCTGCCCTAAATCCAGCCTAAAACCCCAAATCCTGCCCCAAATCCTGCCTTAAGTCCAGCCTAAAACCCCAAATCCAGCCCCAAATCCTGCCCTAAATCCAGCCTAAAACCCCAAATCCTGCCCCAAATCCTGCCTTAAGTCCAGCCTAAAACCCCAAATCCAGCCCCAAACCCTGCCCTAAATCCAGCCTAAAACCCCAAATCCTGCCCCAAATCCTGCCCCCGTCGTGAATCCTGCCCTAAGTCCAGCCTAAAACCCCAAATCCTGCCCCAAATCCTGCCCTAAATCCAGCCTGAAACCCCAAATCCTGCCCCAAATCCTGCCCCGATCGTGAATCCTGCCCTAAGTCCAGCCTGAAACCCCAAATCCAGCCCCAAATCCTGCCCTAAATCCAGCCTAAAACCCCAAATCCTGCCCCAAATCCTGCCCTAAGTCCAGCCTAAAACCCCAAATCCTGCCCCAAATCCTGCCCCCGTCGTGAATCCTGCCCTAAGTCCAGCCTAAAACCCCAAATCCTGCCCCAAATCCTGCCCTAAATCCAGCCTGAAACCCCAAATCCTGCCCCAAATCCTGCCCTAAATCCAGCCTAAAACCCCAAATCCTGCCCCAAATCCTGCCTTAAGTCCAGCCTAAAACCCCAAATCCTGCCCCAAATCCTGCCCCGATCGTGAATCCTGCCCTAAGTCCAGCCTAAAACCCCAAATCCAGCCCCAAATCCTGCCCTAAGTCCAGCCTAAAACCCCAAATCCAGCCCCAAATCCTGCCCCGATCCCAAATGGGAGCCCTAAATCACAGATAGAGACCCAATCCCAAATCCAGCCCCAAATCCCAAATCCTGCTCCAAATCCAGCCCCAATCCCAAATCCAGCTCCAAATCCAGCCCCAAATCCAGCCCCAATCCCAAATCCAGCCCCAAATCCAGCCCCAAATCCCAAATCCTGCTCCAAATCCCAAATCCTGCTCCAAATCCAAATCCCAAATCCCAAATCCTGCTCCAAATCCCAAATCCAGCCCCAAATCCAACCCCAAATCCCAAATCCTGCTCCAAATCCAACAGCCAGTCCCAAATCCAGCCCCAATCCCAAATCCAGCCCCAATCCCAAATTCCATTTTTACCCCAGAAATTCCCCATTTTTACCCATTTTTATCCCAGAAATTCCCCATTTTTCCCCATTCTTACCCCAGAAATTCCCCATTTTTACCCCAGAAATTCCCCATTTTTACCCATTCTTACCCCAGAAATTCCCCATTTTTACCCCAGAAATTCCCCATTTTTACCCATTCTTACCCCAGAAATTCCCCATTTTTACCCATTCTTACCCCAGAAATTCCCCATTTTTACCCATTTTTATCCCAGAAATTCCCCATTTTTACCCATTTTTACCCCAGAAATTCCCCATTTTTACCCATTTTTATCCCACAAATTCCCCATTTTTACCCCAGAAATTCCCCATTTTTACCCATTTTTACCCCAGAAATTCCCCATTTTTACCCATTTTTATCCCAGAAATTCCCCATTTTTACTCATTTTTACCCCAGGAATTCCCCATTTTTACCCCAGAAATTCCCCATTTTTACCCATTTTTACCCCAGAAATTCCCCATTTTTACCCCAGAAATTCCCCATTTTTACCTTTTTTTACCCCAGAAATTCCCCATTTTTACCCCAGAAATTCCCCACTTTTACCCATTTAATGCCAAAAATTCCCATTTTTACCCGTTTGTATTCCGTTTTTATCCCATAAATTCCCTGGTTTGTCCCAGAAATTCCCAATTTTTACCCATTTTTACCCCTATTTTATTCCAGAAATTTTCTATTTTATGCAAGAAATTTCCATTTTTATCCCAGAAATTCCCCATTTTTCCCCATTTTTATCCCAAAATTCCATATTTCGTCGCTATTTCATCCCTTATTTTTACCATTTTCACCCCAAAAATTCCCTATTTTATCCCAGATATTCCCCATTTTTATCCCACTTATATCCCATTTTTATCCCACAAATTCCCACGCTTATCCCATTTTTATCCCATAGATTTTTGATTTTTACCCATTCTAATCCCATTTTTCTCCCAAAAAACCCTTTTATCCCAGAAATTGTTCAATTTTACCCATTTTGATCCCATTTTAATCCCATAAATTCCCATTTTTATCCCCGAAATTCCCCATTTTAGCCCGGAAATTTCCATTTTTATCCCAGAAATTCCCCATTTTTACCCATTTTTATCCAGAAATTCCCAATTTTATCCCAGAAATTCCCCATGTTTATCCCACTTATATCCCATTTTTATCGCACAAATTCCCATTTTCATCCCATTTTAATCCCAAAAATTCCCATTTTTATCCCCGAAATTCCCTATTTTAGCCTGGAAATTTCCATTTTTATTCCATTTTTATCCCAGAACCTCCCCATTTTTACCCATTTTTATCCCCAAAATTCCCTATTTTATCCCAGAAATTCCTTATTTTTACCCATTTTTATCCCCAAAATTCCCTTCTTTATCCCAGGAATTCCTTATTTTAACCCATTTTCATCCCAGAAATTGCCCCAAAATTCCCATTTTTACCCCTTTTTATCCCAGAAATTTCCTGGTTTTACCCACTTATATCCCATTTTCATCCCAGAAATTCCCCATTTTTACTGATCTTTACCCATTTTCATCCCAGAAATTCCCCCAAAATTCCCATTTTTACCCATTTTTATCCCAGAAATTTCCTATTTTTACCCACTTATATCCCATTTTCATCCCAGAAATTCCCCATTTTTACTGATCTTTACCCATTTTTATCCCAGAATTCCCCCAAAATTCCCATTTTTACCCATTTTTATCCCAGAAATTCCCTATTTTACCCCAGAAATTCCTTATTTTAGCCCATTTTCATCCCAGACATTCCCCCAAAATTCCCATTTTACCCCTTTTTATCCCAGAAATTCCCTATTTTTACCCACTTATATCCCATTTTCATCCCAGAAATTCCCCATTTTTACTGATCTTTACCCATTTTCATCCCAGAAATTCCCCCAAAATTCCCATTTTTACCCATTTTTATCCCAGAAATTTCCTATTTTTACCCACTTATATCCCATTTTTATCCCAGAATTCCCCCAAAATTCCCATTTTTACCCCTTTTTATCCTAGAAATTCCCTATTTTACCCCAGAAATTCCTTATTTTAACCCATTTTCATCCCAGAAATTCCCCCAAAATTCCCATTTTTACCCATTTTTATCCCAGAAATTCCCTATTTTTACCCACTTATATCCCATTTTCATCCCAGAAATTCCCCATTTTTACTGATCTTTACCCATTTTCATCCCAGAAATTCCCCAAAATTCCCATTTTTACCCATTTTCATCCCAGAAATTCCCCAGAATTCCCATTCTTACCCCTTTTTATCCCAGAAATTCCCTATTTTTACCCACTTATATCCCATTTTCATCCCAGCCATTCCCCAAAATTCCCATTTTTACCCCTTTTTATCCCAGAAATTCCCTATTTTACCCCAGAAGTTCCTCACTTTACCCATTTTCATCCCAGACATTCCCAAAAATTCCCATTTTTACCCATTTTTATCCCAGAAATTTCCTATTTTTACCCACTTATATCCCATTTTTATCCCAGAATTCCCCCAAAATTCCCATTTTTACCCATTTTTTATCCCCGAAATTCCCTATTTTACCCCAGAAATTCCTTATTTTAGCCCATTTTCATCCAGACATTCCCCAAAATTCCCATTTTTACCCCTTTTTATCCCAGAAATTCCCTATTTTACCCCAGAAGTTCCTCACTTTACCCATTTTCATCCCAGACATCCCCCAAAATTCCCATTTTTACCCATTTTTATCCCAGAAATTCCCTATTTTTACCCACTTATATCCCATTTTCATCCCAGAAATTCCCCATTTTTACTGATCTTTACCCATTTTCATCCCAGAAATTGCCCCAGAATTCCCATTTTTACCCCTTTTTATCCCAGAAATTCCCTATTTTTACCCATTTTTATCCATTTTTATCCTAGAAATTCCCTATTTTACCCCAGAAATTCCTTATTTTAGCCCATTTTCATCCCAGACATTCCCCCAAAATTCCCATTTTTACTCCTTTTTATCCTAGAAATTCCCTATTTTATCCAGAAATTCCTTATTTTTACCCATTTTCATCCCAGAAATTCCCCCAAAATTCCCATTTTTACCCCTTTTTATCCCAGAATTCCCCATTTGAATGCCACTTTTACCCCACTTTTACCTCAGAAATTCCCATTTTTACCCCTTTTTATCTCACAAATTCCCTATTTTTACCCATTTATATCCCATTTTTATCCCAGAATTCCCCATTTGAATGCCACTTTTACCTCAGAAATTCCCATTTTATCCCATTTTTATCCCAGAAATTCCCTATTTTACCCCAGAAATTCCTTATTTTAGCCCATTTTCATCCCAGACATTCCCAAATTCCCATTCTTACCCCTTTTTATCCAGAAATTCCCTATTTTTACCCACTTATATCCCATTTTCATCCCAGACATTCCCCAAGATTCCCATTTTTACCCCTTTTTATCCCAGAAATTCCCCATTTTGCCCCAGAAGTTCCTCACTTTAACCCATTTTCATCCCAGACATTCCCAAAAATTTCGCATTTTTACCCATTTTTATCCCAGAAATTTCCTATTTTTACCCACTTATATCCCATTTTCATCCCAGAAATTCCCAATTTTTACTGATCTTTACCCATTTTCATCCCAGAAATTCCTGAGAATTCCCATTCTTACCCCTTTTTATCCCAGAAATTCCCTATTTTTACCCACTTATATCCATTTTCATCCCAGACATTCCCCAAAATTCCCATTTTTACCCCTTTTTATCCTAGAAATTCCCTATTTTACCCCAGAAATTCCTTACTTTAACCCATTTTCATCCCAGAAATTCCCCCAAAATTCCCATTGTTACCCATTTTTATCCCAGAAATTCCCTATTTTACCCACTTATATCCCATTTTTATCCCAGAATTCCCCCAAAATTCCCATTTTTACTCCTTTTTATCCCCGAAATTCCCTATTTTATCCCAGAAATTCCCTATTTTAACCCATTTTCATCCCAGACATTCCCAAAAATTCCCATTTTTACCCATTTTTATCCTAGAAATTCCCTATTTTACCCCAGAAATTCCTTATTTTAGCCCATTTTCATCCCAGCCATTCCCCAAGATTCCCATTTTTACCCCTTTTTATCCCAGAAATTCCCCATTTCGCCCCAGAAGTTCCTCACTTTACCCGTTTTCACCCGGACATTGCCATTTCTCTCCCCGTTGTTCCCCGCAGCGCCGCGCGCTCCCTGTGGCGGGCTCTGGGCGCGGAGGCGTCGCTGGCGCCGCCGGTGCTGCAGCGGCTGCAGGAGCGCCTGGGCCGGGCCGGGCCCTGCCCCGACAGCGCCGCCGGCACCAAGGGCAGCGCCGCCACCGGGCTGGCCCTCGCCGTGAGTACAAAATCCCCAAAACACTCCCCAAAACATCCCCAAAACATTCCCCAAAACTCCCCAAAAACTGCCCAAAAAACTGCCCAAAAAATCCCCAAAAAACTCCCCAAAACACTCCCCAGAAAAATCCCCAAAAAAACTCCCCAAAAATTCCCCAAAACCTCCCCAAAAACTCCCCAAAAAAACTCCCCAAAAATTCCCCAAAACTTCCCCAAAAACTCCCCAAAAAAACTCCCCAAAAATTCCCCAAAACCTCCCCAAAAACTCCCCAAAAAACTCCCCAAAAATTCCCCAAAAACTCCCCAAAAACTCCCCAAAAAATTCCCCAAAAAAACTCCCCAAAAACTCCCCCAAAAATCTCCCCAAAAATTCCCCAAAAACTCCCCAAAAACTCCCCAAAAACTCCCCAAAAAATCCCAAAAAAACTCCCCAAAAAAACTCCCCAAAAACTCCCCCAAAAATCTCCCCAAAAATTCCCCAAAAACTCCCCAAAAACTCCCCAAAAACTCCCCAAAAAATTCCCCAAAAAAACTCCCCAAAAACTCCCCAAAAAATCTCCCCAAAAATTCCCAAAAAAATTCCCCAAAAAATCCCCAAAAAATCCCCCAAAAAACTCCCCAAAAACTCCCCAAAAAACTCCCCAAAAAAACTCCCCAAAAATCCCCCAAAAAACTCCCCAAAAACTCCCCCAAAACTCCCCCAAAAAACTCCCCAAAAAATCCCCCCAAAAAATCTCCAAAACACTCCCCAAAAATTCCCCAAAAACTCCCCAAAACACTCCCCAAAAACTCCCCAAAAAATCCCCCCAAAAATCTCCAAACACTCCCCAAAAATTCCCCAAAAATCTCCCCAAAAACTCCCCAAAACTCTCCCCAAAAATCCCCCAAAAACTCCCCAAAAAATCCCCAAAAAAATCCCCCCCAAAAATCCCCAAAAACTCCCCCAAAAATCTCCCCAAAAATTCCCCAAAAAACTCCTCAAAAAATCCCCAAAAAACTCCTCAAAAAATCCCCCAAAATTCCCCAAAATCTCCCCAAAAACTCACCAAAACACTCCCCAAAAACTCCCCAAAAAAATCCCCAAAACATTCCCCCCAAAACATTCCCCAAAAACTCCCCAAAAACTCCCCAAAAAATCCCCAAAACATTCCCCAAAACCTCCCCAAAAACTCCCCAAAACTCCCCCAAAAATCTCCCCAAAAAATCCCCAAAAATTCCCCAAAAAACCCCCCAAAAATCCCCAAAAATTCCCCAAAAAATCCCCCAAAAAACTCCCGAAAAATTCCCCAAAAAATCCCCAAAACGCTTCCCAAAATATTCCCCAAAAACTCCCCAAAAACATCCCCAAAACATTCCCCAAAAACTCCCCAAAACTCCCCCAAAAAACTCCCCAAAAAAACTCCCCAAAAAATCCCCGAAACACTCCCCAGAAAATCCCCCAAAACTCCCCCAAAACTCCCCAAAAATTCCCCAAAAAAATCCCCAAAAAAACTCCCCAAAAACTCCCCAAAAAATTCCCCAAAAAACCCCCCAAAAATCCCAAAAAATCCCCCAAAAAATCCCCCAAAAAACTCCCGAAAAATTCCCCAAAACATTCCCCAAAAACTCCCCAAAAACTCCCCAAAACTCCCCAAAAAACTCCCCCAAAAAATCCCCAAAACACTCCCCAAAAATTCCCCAAAAATTCCCCAAAGAATCCCCCAAAAATTCCCCAAAAAATCCCCAAAACGCTTCCCAAAACATTCCCAAAAACTCCCCAAAAACTCCCCAAAACTCCCCCAAAAACTCCCCCAAAAAATCCCCAAAACACTCCCCAAAAATTCCCCAAAAATTCCCCAAAGAATCCCCCAAAAATTCCCCAAAAAACTCCCCAAAAATTCCCCAAAAACTCCCCAAAAATCCCCCCAAAAACTCCCCAGAAAAATCCCCCAAAAAATCCCCCCCAAAATCCCCAAAACACTCCCCAAAAACTCCCCCAAAAATCCCCCAAAAAATTCCCAAAAACTCCCCAAAAATCCCCCAAAAAACTCCCCAAAATTCCCCAAAAATTCCCCAAAAATTCCCCAAAAAAATCCCCCAAAAACCTCCCCAAAAACTCCCCAAAAACCCCCCAAAAATTCCCCAAAAACTCCCCAAAAAATCCCAAAAAAATCCCCCCAAAAAATCCCCAAAAACTCCCCAAAAACTCCCCCAAAAATCCCCCCAAAAACTCCCCAAAAAATCCTCCAAAAAACTCCCCAAAATTTCCCCAAAATATCCCCAGGGAATTCCCAAAAATACTCCCCAAAAATTGTGAGGGGAACGCCCCACGAAATAAAAGAATCCCCTAAAAAATCCCCCCAAAATCACAAAAAATCCACAAAAAATCCCCCCAAAAATAATAAATAATCCCCAAAAAACTCCCAAAAATAAAACAAAAATCCTCCAAAAAATCCCGAAAAGAGAAAAAAAAATCCCCAAAAATCCCCAGAATAAAAAAAAAAAATCCCCTGAAAATCTCCAAAAAAAATCCCCCTAAAAATAAAAGAATCCCCCAAAAAATCTCCCCAAAAATAAAAAAGGCCGAAAAAAATCCTCCTAAAAATCCCCTCCAAAAAATTCCCCCAATAAAATTTCCCCAAAAAATTCCCCAAAAACTCCCAAAAAAAATTCCCCAAAATTCCCAAAAAACTCCCCGCAAAAATATTCTCAAGGAATTCCCATGGAAAATCCAAAAAAAATTTCTCAAGAAATACCAAGGAATTCCCTAAAAATTAAAAAAAAAAAATTCTCCAAGGAATTTCCCAAAAAGCTCCCTAAAAAAAAATTCCAAAGGAATGCTCCAAAAAATTCCCCCAAAATTCCCAAAAAACCCAAATCCATGGGAATTCCAGCAGGAAAATCCCAAATCCTTGGAAGAAAACCCCAAATCCATGGGAGAAAACCCCAAATCCATGGGGGAAAACCCCAAATCCATGGGAATTCCAGCAGGAAAAGCCCCAAATCCTTGGGAGAAAACCCCAAATCTGTGGGAATTGCAACAGGAAAACCCCAAATCCATGGGGGAAAACCCCAAATCTGTGGGAATTGCAACAGGAAAAATCCCAAATCCTTGGAAGAAACCCCAAATCTGTGGGAATTGCAACAGGAAAACCCCAAATCCATGGGGGAAAACCCCAAATCCATGGGGAAAACCCCAAATCTGTGGGAATTGCAACAGGAAAAATCCCAAATCCATGGGGGAAAACCCCAAATCTGTGGGAATTGCAACAGGAAAATCCCAAATCCTTGGAAGAAAACCCCAAATCTGTGGGAATTGCAACAGGAAAAATCCCAAATCCTTGGAAGAAACCCCAAATCTGTGGGAATTGCAACAGGAAAATCCCAAATCCATGGGGGAAAACCCCAAATCTGTGGGAATTGCAACAGGAAAATCCCAAATCCATGGGGGAAAACCCCAAATCTGTGGGAATTGCAACAGTTCAATCCCAAATCCTTGGGAGAAAACCCCAAATCTGTGGGAATTGCAGCAGTTCAAATCCCAAATCCATGGGAGAAAACCCCAAATCTGTGGGAATTGCAACAGGAAAAATCCCAAATCCTTGGAAGAAAACCCCAAATCTGTGGGAATTGCAACAGGAAAATCCCAAATCCATGGGGGAAAACCCCAAATCTGTGGGAATTGCAACAGGAAAATCCCAAATCCATGGGGAAACCCCAAATCTGTGGGAATTGCAACAGGAAAACCCCAAATCCATGGGGGAAAACCCCAAATCTGTGGGAATTGCAACAGGAAAATCCCAAATCCATGGGGGAAAACCCCAAATCTGTGGGAATTGCAGCAGGAAAATCCCAAATCCATGGGGAAACCCCAAATCTGTGGGAATTGCAACAGGAAAATCCCAAATCCATGGGGGAAAACCCCAAATCCACAGGAATTCTAACAGGAAAAACCCCAAATCAGTGGAAATTCCAGCAGGAAAAATCCCAAATCTGTGGGACAAAACTCCAAATCCAAGGAAGAAAACCCCAAATCTATGAGAAAAAAACCCCAAATCCGTGGGAATTCCAATAGAAACCAAATCCATGGGAGAAAACCCCAAATCCATGGGGGAAAGCCCCAAATCCATGGGGGAAAACCCCAAATCCATGGGAATTCCCTCAGGAAAAACCCCAAATCCATGAGAGAATACCCCAAATCCACACGAATTCCAACAGAAAAGCTCCAAATCCATGGGAGAAAATGTCAAATCTGTGGGAAAAAAACCCAAATCCATGGGAGAAAACCCTAAATCCACAGAAATTATAACAGGAAAAGCCCCAAATCCATGGGAATTTCAGCAGAAAAAACCCCAAATCTCTGGGACAAAACTCCAAATCCATGGAAGAAAACCCCAAATCTATGAGAAAAAACCCCAAATCCATGGGAGAAAAACCTCAATCCATGGGAATTACACCAGGAAAAACCCAAAATCCATGGGAATTCTGCAAGAAAAACCCCAAACCCATGGGAAAAAACCCCAAATCCATGGGAATTCCCTCAGGAAAAGCCCCAAATCCATTGGAGAAAACCCCAAATCCATGGGAATTCCAATAGAAACCAAATCCATGGGAGAAAACCCCAAATCCATGGGGGAAAGCCCCAAATCCATGGCGGAAAACCCCAAATCCATGGGAATTCCATCAGGAAAATCCCCAAATCCATGGGAATTCTAGCATGAAAACCCCAAATCCATGGGGAAAAAACCCCAAATCCACGGGAATTCCCTCAGGAAAAGCCCCAAATCCATGGGAATTCTAGCATGAAAACCCCAAATCCATGGGAATTCCCTCAGGAAAAGCCCCAAATCCATGGGAGAAAAAACCCCAAATCCATGTGAATTCGATCAAGAAAAACCCCAAATCCATGGGAGGAAACCCCAAATCCATGGGAATTCCCTCAGGAAAAGCCCCAAATCCATTGGAGAAAACCCCAAATCCATGGGGGAAAACCTCAAATCCATGGGAGGAAACCCCAAATCCACGGGAAATCCTCAGGAAAAACCCCAAATCCATGGGAGAAAACCCCAAATCCATGGGGGAAAACCCCAAATCCATGGCAGGAAACCCCAAATCCATGGGGAAAAAACCCCAAATCCATGTGAATTCGATCAAGAAAAACCCCAAATCCATGGGAGGAAACCCCAAATCCACGGGAAATCCCTCAGGAAAAACCCCAAATCCATTGGAGAAAACCCCAAATCCATGGGAGAAAACCCCAAATCCATGGCAGAAAACCCCAAATCCATGGGAGGAAACCCCAAATCCACGGGAAATCCCTCAGGAAAAACCCCAAATCCATGGGAGGAAACCCCAAATCCATGGGAGAAAACCCCAAATCCATGGGAGGAAACCCCAAATCCATGGGAGAAAACCCCAAATCCATGGGAATTCGATCAAGAAAAACCCCAAATCCATGGGAGAAAACCCCAAATCCACGGGAAATCCCTCAGGAAAAACCCCAAATCCATGGGAGAAAACCCCAAATCCATGGGGGAAAACCCCAAATCCATGGGAGGAAACCCCAAATCCATGGGAGAAAACCTCAAATCCACGGGAAATCCCTCAGGAAAAACCCCAAATCCATGGGAGAAAACCCCAAATCCATGGGAGGAAACCCCAAATCCATGGGAGAAAACCCCAAATCCACGGGAAATCCCTCAGGAAAAACCCCAAATCCATGGGAGAAAACCCCAAATCCATGGGAGGAAACCCCCACTGCTCGGTCTCTCCGTGAGGGGTTAACCCGGGGCGGGGAAGGGGCATCAATCCCGTTTTCCCGGAGTTTTTCCGCAGCTCATGTCCCGGGGGTTCCCGGTTTTATTTCAAGGAGCAATCCTGAGTGAACCCTTTGGATCTGCTCTGAAAGCCCCAAATCCGTGGCAGGAAACCCCCACTGCTCGGTCTCTCCATGAGGGTTTTACCCGGCGGGGTGACGGGACACCGGTCCCGTTTTTCCCGGAGTTTTTCCGCCGCTCACGTCCCGCGGGTTCCCGCTTTCCCCGGCAGGCCACGCTGGCCCTGGATGAGCTCATGTCTGTGCCGGAGGCGGCGGCCGCGGTGCTGGAGCGGTTCCCGGCGCTCTTCCCGGCGCTGCTGCTGCGCCTCAGCTGCGCCCTGGGCGTGCGGCTGCCGCGGGCCCTGCAGGGCCGGGACAGGGCCGGCCTGCAGCCCTGCAGGTGCGGAATGGGGGGGAAATGGGGAAAAAATGGGAATTCTGTACGGAAAAGTGGCGATTCTGTGGGGGAAAGTGGGGATTCCGTGATGGTGCGGCTGCCGCGGGCCCTGCAGGGACAGGACAAGGCCGGCCTGCAGCCCTGCAGGTGCGGAATGGGGGGGAAAATGGGGAAAAAATGGGAATTCTGTGGGGAAAAGCGGCGATTCTGTGGGGAAAAGTGGGGATTCTGTGGGGAAAAGTGGCGATTCTGTGGGGAAAAGTGGGGATTCCGTGAGGGTGCGGCTGCCGCGGGCCCTGCAGGGCCGGGACAGGGCCGGCCTGCAGCCCTGCAGGTGCGAAATGGGGAAAAAATGGGGAAAAACGGGAATTCTGTGGGGAAAAGCGGCGATTCTGTGGGGAAAAGTGGGGATTCCGTGAGGGTGCGGCTGCCGTGGGCCCGGCAGGGCCGGCCTGCAGCCCTGCAGGTGCGGAATGGGGGGAAAATGGGAATTAATGAGGGAAAAGTGGGGAAGAAAATAGGAATTCTGTGGGGAAAAGCGGCGATTCTGTGGGGAAAAGTGGGGATTCCGTGAGGGTGCGGCTGCCGCGGGCCCGACAGGGCCGGCCTGCAGCCCTGCAGGTGCGGAATGGGGGGGAAAATGGGGAAAAAATGGGAATTCTGTGGGGAAAAGCGGCGATTCTGTGGGGAAAAGTGGGGATTCTGTGGGGAAAAGTGGCGATTCTGTGGGGAAAAGTGGGGATTCCGTGAGGGTGCGGCTGCCGCGGGCCCTGCAGGGCCGGGACAGGGCCGGCCTGCAGCCCTGCAGGTGCGAAATGGGGAAAAATGGGGGAAAATGGGAATTCTGTGGGGAAAAGCGGCGATTCTGTGGGGAAAAGTGGGGATTCCGTGAGGGTGCGGCTGCCGCGGGCCCTGCAGGGCCGGGACAGGGCCGGCCTGCAGCCCTGCAGGTGCGGAATGGGGGGGAAATGGGGAAAAAATGGGAATTCTGTACGGAAAAGTGGCGATTCTGTGGGGAAAAGCGGCGATTCTGTGGGGGAAAGTGGGGATTCCGTGATGGTGCGGCTGCCGCGGGCCCTGCAGGGACAGGACAAGGCTGGCCTGCAGCCCTGCAGGTGCGAAAAAATGGGAATTAATGAGGGGGAAAGTGGGGGGGAAAAAATGGGAATTCTGTGGGGAAAAGTGGGGAATTCAGTAGGGATTCCATGGGGAAAGGTGAGAATTCTGTGGGGAAAAGTGGGGAAAGGGTGGGAATTCTATGGAGGATTCTGTGGGGAAAGGCAGGAATTCCCTGAGGGAAAGTGGGGATTCCATGGAGAAAAGTGGGGATTCTATGGGAAAAAGTGAGGATAAAGTGGGGATTCCATGGGGACAAGTGGGCATTTTGTGGAGAAAAGTGGGGATTTTGTGAGGAAAAGTGAGAATTTTGTCAGGGAGCAGGGGGGATTCCCGGCGCTCTTCCCGGCGCTGCTGCTGCGCCTCAGCCGCGCCCTGGGCGTGCGGCTGCCGCGGGCCCTGCAGGGGCGTTATCAGGGGAAAAGTGGGGAAAAAATGGGAATTAATGAGGGGAAAAGTGGGGATTCCGTGAGGGTGCGGCTGCCGCGGGCCCTGCAGGGGCGTTATCAGGGGAAAAGTGGGGAAAAAAATGGGAATTAATGAGGGGAAAAGTGGGGATTCCGTGAGGGTGCGGCTACCGCGGGCCCTGCAGGGGCGTTATCAGGGGAAAAGTGGGGAAAAAATGGGAATTAATGAGGGGAAAAGTGGGGATTCCGTGAGGGTGCGGCTGCCGCGGGCCCTGCAGGGCCGGGACAGGGCCGGCCTGCAGCCCTGCAGGTGCGAAATGGGGAAAAATGGGGAAAAAATGGGGAAAAATGGGAATTCTGTGGGGAAGAGTGAGGATTCCCTCAAGGTGTGGCTGCCCCAGGCCCTGCAGGGACAGGACAGGGCCGGCCTGCAGCCCTGCAGGTGCGAAATGGGGAAAAGTGGGGAAAAGTGGGGACAAAGTGGGAATTCTGTGGGGAAAAGTAGGGATTTTGTGGGAATTCTATGGGAAAAAGTGGGAGTTTTGTGGAGGAAAGTACGGGAAAAAGGTGGAATTCCCTGAGGAAAAGTGGTGGGTTTTGAGGGGAAAAGGGAGAAAAAATGGGAATTCCCTGGAGAAAAGGGGGGGAAAGTGGGGATTCTGTGGGGAAAAGTGGGGAAAAGAGGGGAAAAGTGGGGATTCCGTGAGGGTGCGGCTGCCGCGGGCCCTGCAGGGCCGGGACAGGGCCGGCCTGCAGCCCTGCAGGTGCGAAATGGGGAAAAAATGGGGAAAAATGGGAATTTTGTGGGGAAGAGTGAGGATTCCCTCAGGGTGTGGCTGCCCCAGGCCCTGCAGGGACAGGACAGGGCCGGCCTGCAGCCCTGCAGGTGCAAAATGGGGAAAAGTGGGGAAAAGTGGGAATTCTGTGGGGAAAAGTGGGGATTCTATCGGGAAAAGTGGGGAAAAGGGGGGAATTTCATGAGGAGAAGTGGGGAAAGGGTGGGAATTCTATGGAGGATTCTGTGGGGGGAGGTGAGAATTCCCTGAGGGAAAGTGGGGAAAAGTGGGAATTTCTATAGGAAAAAGTGTGGATTTTGTGGGGAAAAGTGGGGATTCCTGGGGCTGCCCCCGGCCCTGCAGGTGGGGAAATGGGGAAAAGCGGGGGAAAAGTGGGAATTCCCTGGGGAAAAGGGGGAATTCTATGGGGAAAAGCGGGGGAAATGGGGGAAAGGGGGAATTTCATGGGGAAAAGGGGGGGAAAGTGGCAATTCCCTGGGGAAAAGTGAGGAAAAAGTGGGGGAAAGTGGGGATTCGCTGGGGAAAAGTGGGGATTCCCTGGGGAAAAGTGGGGAAAAAGGAGGATTCTATGGGGGAAATGGGGGAAAATTGGGAATTCTATTGCTAAAAGGGGGGCAAAGTGGGGAAAAGTGGGAATTCTGTGGGAAAAATGGGGATTTTGTAGGAAAAATTTGGGATTTTGTAGGGAAAAGGGGGAATTCCCTAGGGAAAAGTGGGGAAAAGGGCGGATCTTGTGGAGAAAAGGGGAAATTTTGTGAGGAAAAGGGGAAATTCCTTGGGGAAAAGTGGGAATTCTGTGGGGAAAAGGGGGAATTCCCTGGGAAAAAGTTCGAGAATTCTGTGGGGAAAAGTGGGAATCTTGTGGGAATTCCATAGGGAAAAGTGGGAATTCCCTGGGGAAAGGGTGGGAGTTTTGTGGGAAAATTGGGGATTCTCTGGGGATTCCCTGGGGAAAGGGTGGGAATTCTATGGGGAAAGGTGGAGAAACATGGGAATTCCATGGGGAAACGTGGGAATTCTTTGGGAAAAGGTGGGAATTCCATGGAAAATTCCAGGAGAAATTCCATGGGAAAAAGGGGTTTGGGGGAAAAACGGGACTGGGTGATGGGGTTTGTGGGATTGATGGGATAATGGGATTTATGGGATGGGGTTTATGTGAATTATATGAATTATGGGATGGGAGGGGCGGGATAATGGAATTTATATTTTTATGGGATGGTATAATGGGATAACGGGATGGGATTTATAGGATTTATGGGATAATGAAATGGGGTGGAATGGGATCCATGGCATGGGATTTGTGGGATTTATGGATTCATGGGCTGGGATAATGGAATAATGGGATGGGATGGGATGGGATGGGATGGGATGGGATGGGATGGGATGGGATTTGTGGGATGGGATGTTGGAGCAGATTCCCCAAAAGAAGGAGGAGTTGGGGAGTGAATTCCAGGGAAACTGGGGCTGCCCCATCCCTGGAATTGTCCCATGGAAAAACTGGGAATGGACTGATCCCAAAAGTCCCTCCATCCCAAACCAGCCCAGAATTCCATGGACACCCCTGGAACTGCCCCATGGGAATGGGATCATCCTTAAATCCCCTCCCTTCGCACCCCATTCCCGCATTCCAGGATTTCCCAAGCCCACCAGATCCCTATCTTTCCTTAATTAGTCCTTAATTAATTCCAGGAAAAGCTCTGGAGGCTTCTGGGATGCTCCAAGGCACTCCAGGGTTTTTTTCCGGGAATTTTCCCCTTCCCATTCCTTGTCCCGCTTTTCCCTGGGCCATCCAAAACAGGGAAAGTTCCACCAGGACCTTTCCAGCTCCTCTGGAGGATTTTTTTTGGGATAACTCTGGGATTTTCCATCGGGAATCTATCCTTGGGCCTCTTCCTTGGGATTTCCCCATGGGATCCTGGATCCTTTGGAATCACGGAATGGCCGAGGTTGGAAATCCTCTGGGATGGTCCCATGGGATCCTGGATCCTCTGGGAATGGCCGAGGTTGGAAAACCTCTGGGATGGTCCCATGGGATCCTGGATCCTCTGGGAATGGCCGAGGTTGGAAAACCTCTGGGATGGTCCCATCCCATCCAGCCATGAATCCAAGGATGCTCCAGATGCCAGGGAATGTTTTCCAGGGCGATTCCCGTGTTTGGGATCCATTTCTCATCGTTATTCCCAAATTTCCAGCATTCCAGAGGCTGCCCTGGAATCCCTGGGCTTCTCCCACTCCCCCCCACAAATCCCAGGGGAACGGGACAAATCCCGGTGGGGAAACCCGGGAGGGCGGCTCCGAGGGGCCGTCCCGAATCCCGGATTCCCTTCGTGTGTGGGATCCCCGTTCCGACAGCCGGGATTTATCCCTGGCTCCCCTTGCCGGTGTTTTGACGGGATAACGGATCTGTTCCAGATGTTGCTCGGCGGCAGAACGGTCCCAGCCCTATAAATCCTTCGTTCCGTGAAAAAATATTTCCCTCAAGTAGCTCCGGAGTTTTTTCCTTCCCGTTTTTTTTTTGTCTTGGATCCCGGTGCGCTGGGATGGCTCCAACTGCGGAATTCCCGGTGTCCCCGGGCATGGGATTCCCTGGGGATGTCCTGGATGCAGCCAGAGCCAAACCCAACCCAATCACAAATCCAGTCCGAATCCAATCCCAAACCCAATCCCAAATCCAGTCCTAAACCCAATCCCAAATCCAATCCAAAACCCAGTCCCAAATCAAACCATGAATCCAATCCCAGATCCAGTCCCGAATCCAACCCCAACTTCAATGCCAAATCCAGTCCCAAACCCAGTCCCGAATCCATTTCAGAACCCAATCCCAAACCCAGCTCTGAATCTAGTCTTGAACCCAACCCTGAATCCAATCCCAACTCCAATCCCAAATGCAGTTCCAAACCCAGTCACAAATCCATTTCTGAACCCAATCGCAAACCCAGCTCTGAATCTAGTCTTGAACCCAATCCCAACTCCAATCCCAAATCCAATCCCAAGCCCAGTCCTGAATCCATTCCCGAACCCAATCCTGAATTCAATCCCAAATCCAACCCCAGATCCAATCCCAAATCCAGTCCCAGATTCAGTCCTGAATCCAATGCCAAATCCAATCCCAAATCGAATGCAAATCTGATCCTAAATCCAATCCCAAACCCAGTCCTGAATCTATTTCTGAACCCAATCCCAAACCCAGTCCTGAATCCAATCCCAAATCCAATCCCAAATCGAATGCAAATCTGATCCTAAATCCAATCCCAGCTCCAATCCCAAACCCAGCCCTGAATCTATTTCTGAACCCAATCTCAAACCCAGTCCTGAATCTAATTTTGAACCAAATCCTTAAATCAATCCCAAATCCAGTCCCAGATTCAATCCTGAATCCAATCCCAAATCTAATCCCAAATCCAACCCCAGATCCAATCCCAAATCCAACCCCAGTTCCAATCCCAAATCCAGTCCCAGATTCAATCCTGAATCTAATCCCAAATCCAACGCCAGATCCAATTCCAAATCCAGTCCCAGATTCAATCCTGAATCTAATCCCAAATCCAACGCCAGATCC
Organism: Ammospiza maritima maritima; assembly: GCA_036010785.1. Classification (NCBI taxonomy): domain Eukaryota; kingdom Metazoa; phylum Chordata; class Aves; order Passeriformes; family Passerellidae; genus Ammospiza; species Ammospiza maritima. The sequence continues at coordinate 1,189,461 of CM069666.1, forward strand.
AATTCCAAATCCAGTCCCAGATTCAATCCTGAATCTAATCCCAAATCCAACGCCAGATCCAATTCCAAATCCAATTCCGGACCCAATTCTGAACCGAAACCCAAGTCAAGTCCAAATGCGATCCCAAACCCAATCCCAAATCCAGTCCCAGATCCAACCCCAGATCCAATCCCAAACTGAATCTGAATCCAACACCAGATCCAATCCCAAATCCAACCCCAGAACCAATCCCAAACTAAATCTGAATCCAGTCCCAACTCCAGTCCCAAATCCAGCCCCAGATCCCGCCCAATCCCAAACTCCCACACTCAATCCCGATCCCAATCCCGATTTTCCAGGTGTGCGGTGCAGACGCTGAGGACGATGCTGGCGCGCGCCGGGAACGACGACGTCGTGCAGGACGTGGGGAGCGCCGGGGGCTGGGAACTGATGGAAATTCCCGAGCGGCACCACGACGGAATCGCCCTCCTGGCCAGGTGGGGAATCCTGGGGGAGATTCCCAGGGAATTCCGGGGGTTTGGGGTGGGGTGGGATCACTTTGCACCCGGGAATGCGGAGGGGTGGGGGCGGCTGGAGATGGGAGTTGGTCCTGCTGTGGAATTCCCAGTGTCTCCGATCCCAGTATGGAATTCCCGGTGTCACCCATCCCAAAATGGGATTCCCGGAGCCTCCAGTCCCAGTATGGAATTCCCAGTGTCTCTGATCCCAAAATGGGATTCCCAGTGTCTCCCATCCCAAAATGGGATTCCCAGTCTCTCTGATCCCAGTGTGGAATTCCCAGTGTCACCCATCCCAAAATGGTATTCCCGGTGTCTCCAATCCCAAAATGGAACTCCCAGTGTCTCCAATCCCAGTATGGAATTCCCAGTGTCACTGATCCCAGTATGGAATTCCCAGTGTCTCCAATCCCACTATGGAATTCCCAGTGTCACCCATCCCAAAACTGGATGCCCAGTGTCTCCAATCCCAGTATGGAACTCCCCGTGTCTCCAATCCCAGTATGGAATTCCCAGTGTCACTGATTCCTGTATGGAATTCCCAGTGTCTCCAATCCCACTATGGAATTCCCAGTGTCACCCATCCCAGTATGGAATTCCCAGACTCTCCAGTCCCAGTATGGAATTCCCGGTGTCTCCAATCCCAGTATGGGATTCCCAGTGTCTCCCATCCCAGTATAGAATTCCCAGACTCTCCAATCCCAGTATGGAACTCCCAGTGTCACTGATCCCAGTATGGAATTCCCGGTGTCACCCATCCCAAAATGGCATTCCCAGATTCTCCAATGCCAGTATGGAACTCCCAGTGTCATTGATCCTGAAATGGAATTCCCAGTGTCTCTGATCCCAGTATGGAACTCCCAGTGTCATTGATCCCAAAATGGAATTCCCAGTGTCTCTGATCCCAGTATGGAACTCCCAGACTCTCCAATCCCAGTATGGAACTCCCAGTGTCATTGATCCCACTATGGAATTCCCGGTGTCTCCAACCCCAGTATGGAACTCCCAGTGTCACCCATCCCAAAATGGGATTCCCGGTGTCACCCATCCCCGTATGGGATTCCCAGTTGTTCCCAGTCCCCTGTGGAATTCCCAGTGTCATTGATCCCACGGCAGAATTCCCTCTGTGGATCCATCCATCCACACCCACTGCGGAATTCCAGTGCCATAGATCCCACCGTGGAATTCCCAGAGTCTCCCATCCCAGTGTGGAATTCCGCAGTCCCAAATCCCACTGCGGAATTCCCAGTGTCCCCAGGCCCACAATTTCCCACCCTTCCCGCGTTTCCCGTCATTCCCGTGGCCGGGCTCATTCCCTTCCCCGCTCCCTCCCCACCTCCATGGGATTCCAAAGGTCCCCATGGAAACCTCCTCCCTTGTCCTGCTGCATCTCTGGGATTCCTGGAGTATCCTGGTGCATCCCGTCCCATCATTCGGGAATAATGGGAAAAAAAGTCCCAAAATATCTGAGAATGACCTCTGGGTCATTGGGATTGGGATTATCCAACTTTTGGGGAGCTCATCCCAAAGAAAACCCGGATGGGGTGTCCGGGATGTTCCAGATCTTTCCCTGTGGGTCAGTCCCGGTTTTCCGTGCTGGGTGTGGTCCTGCCTGGGGACAGGGATTCCCGGGATTCCCAGGATTCCCAGAATTCCGAGGATTCCTGGGATTGGTGTTCCCCCAGGGCGATGGCTCGGCTCTGCGGGCCCCGGCTGCCGCCCATCGTCCGGAGCCTCATCCCGGTGCTGGGAAGCGCCTTGGAATGCCAGAGGGTGACCAGCAGCGCCTTCCTGGCCGAGGTGAGCGGGAAACGCGGGAATGTCCGGATGGGCTGCGCTCCGTGCATCCCATGGATCCGTCCATCCATCCATCCATGGATCATCCATCCATGGATCTGTTCGTGGATCCATCCATCCATAAATCATCCATCCATGGATCTGTTTGTGGATCCATCCATCCATAGATCATCCATCCATGGATGTGTTCATGGATCCATCCATCCATAGATCATCCATCCATGGATTTGTTCATGGATCCATCTATCCATGGATCCATCCATAGATCCATCCATGCATAGATCCATCCATCCATCCATCCATCCATCCATGGATCCATCCATAGATCCATCCATCCATGGATCCATGGACCCATCCATCCATCCATAGATCCATCCATCCATGGATCCATCTATGCGTGGTTCCATCATCCATCCCATGGATAGATCCATCATCCAACCCATCTGTCCATGGATCCATGGATCCATCCATCCATCCATCCATCCATCCATCCATCCATCCATCCATCCATCCGTCTGTCCATCCGTCCATCCCCTGGATCCATGGATACATCCATTGATCCATGAATCTATCCATCCATGAATCCATCTGTGAATCCATCCATGGATCCATCATCCTGCCCATGGATCCATCTGTCCATCCATCCAACCATCTCTCCATCCATCATCCATCCATCCATCCGTCCCTCCATGAGCTCTCCCCTCACAGATCCGGGGGGATTTTCCCGCCGTATCCCGAGGTTTTTTTCCCTTCTCCAGCTGCTCAACCACAACGTGGTGAACGACCTGATGCTGCTGGAGCCCATCCTGGACGCGCTGACGGCCCTGGAGAAGGATTCCTGCCTCCTGGTGCGCGTCCTGGCGCTCCGCGGGCTCGGCAACGTCGCCTCGGGGTCCCCGGAACAGGTGGGATGGGAGCAGCTCCGGGAATTTGGGATTTGGGATTTGGAGGAAGATTGGGAATGGATTCCCGCTTCCACAGGGGAAGGAATTCCCTCCAGAACATTGGGGTGAGGTTTTGTGGGAGCTCCAGGGATTGGGATGCATTGGAAGGCTCCAAATCCTAAAAATCCCGATTTTCTGGAGCCATTCCCGGGAATCCTGGGAAGTGCCAGAGCCTTTCCCCGGCCCCGTTTTCCAGGGACACCCAGGAACATTTCCAGGAGCTGCAGGAATTCCAGCTGGGATCGGCCCCTTTTCCCAGCTCTTCATGGGAATCCTCGGTCTCAGTTCATTCCCTGCTTCCCAAAGCCCCAGATCCCAGAATTCCACCAAATTCGTGGGGAGTTTTCCCAAAAATCCCAACCTGAGGTCATTCCTTGGATCCTGTCCCACTGCCTGGGAGCAGATCCCGCCCTGGATCCCCCTGGATCCCTTCCATCCCACTTTTCTCTGGGATGTGCCCCAACAGATCCCTCAGCCTCTTCCCCACGGGGAACTCCCCCATTCCCATCCCAACCACGAACCCACCAAATCCCTGTTTGCCCCAAAATCCCAGGGGAATATTCCCAAAAATCCCAACTTGAGCCCATTCCCTCTTTCCCCAGCCCTTTTCCCCTCAGAGCAGATCCCAAACTCCCCCTGGATCCCCTCCATCCCACTTTTCTCTGGGATGTGCCCCAACAGCTCCCTCAGCCCCTCCAGGGAATTCCCCGATTTCCATCCCACCAAATCCCTGTGTGCCCCAAAATCCCAGGGGAATATTCCCAAAAACCCCAACTTGAGCCCATTCCTTCTTTCCCTGGGAGCAGATCCTGCCCTGGATCCCCCTGGATCCCCTCAATCCCAGTTTTCTCCGGGACAATCCCCCCCAGCTCCCTCCCAGGGCTCCGTATCCGGTGTTTTCCCGGCTGCGATCCCGGTTTTCCCGGCAGATCCGGCGGCACGGCTCGCAGCTGCTGGCCTCCATGGTCAACGGCCTGGACGACAAGGACGACCCCAACAACCTGCTGGCGCTGGAGGCCATGTCCAGCCTCTCCAGGATCCTGGACCACCTGGAGGAGCGGGACGTGCAGTCCATGGTGCTGCGCGTCGCCATCCGCATCCGGCCCTTCTTCGACAGCGTGAGGAGCCCGCCCGCCGTTCCCGGGGCTGGGAATGACCTTGGGTCCATCCCGTGGGGATTCCCCATCCCAGATTTCTCCCTCGGGCTGGCATTTCTCCTGGACGTTCATCCGTGCTCCTGTGCTGGGCTGAGGGTCCCACTGGGATTGGTCCATTGGGATTTGTCCCATTGGGGTTTCCCGTCAGGTTTTCCCCATTGGATTTGTCCCATTGGGATTTTCCCGTCAGGTTTTCCCCATTGGATTTGGCCCACTGGGATTTTCCCATCGGGATTTTCCCGTTGCAATTGGCCCACTGGGATTTTCCCATTGGGTTTTCCCCATTGGAATTGGCCCACTGGGATTTTCCCGTCAGGTTTTCCCCATTGGATTTGTCCCATTGGGGTTTCCCGTCAGATTTTCCCCATTGGATTTGTCCCACTGGGATTTTCCCGTCAGGTTTTCCCCATTGGATTTGTCCCACTGGGATTTTCCCATCGGGATTTTCCCATTGGATTTGTCCCACTGGGATTTTCCCATTGGGTTTTCCCCATTGGATTTGTCCCACTGGGATTTTCCCATTGGGTTTTCCCCATTGGAATTGGCCCACTGGGATTTTCCCGTCAGGTTTTCCCCATTGGATTTGTCCCACTGGGATTTTCCCATCGGGATTTTCCCATTGGATTTGTCCCACTGGGATTTTCCCATCGGGATTTTCCCATTGGATTTGTCCCACTGGGATTTTCCCATTGGGTTTTCCCCATTGGATTTGTCCCACTGGGATTTTCCCATTGGGTTTTCCCCATTGGAATTGGCCCACTGGGATTTTCCCGTCAGGTTTTCCCCATTGGATTTGTCCCACTGGGATTTTCCCATTGGGATTTTCCCATTGGGATTTTCCCATTGGAATTGGCCCACTGGGATTTTCCCATTGGAATTTTTCCATCAAGATTTTCCCTTTGGAATTTTCCCATGGGGTTTTTCCCATTGGAATTGTCCCGTTGGGATTTTTCCATCTGGAATTGTCCCATCGTGATTTTCCCACTAGGATTTTCCCACTGGCATTGTCCCACTGGGATTGTTCCATTGGGGATGTCCCACTGGCATTGTCCCACTGGGATTTTGCCATTGGAATTTTCCAATTGGAATTGCCCGATTGGGATTTTCCCATCAAGATTTTCCCTTTGGAATTGTCCCATTGGGATTTTCCCATTGGAATTTTCCCGTGGGGTTTTTCCCATTGGAATTGTCCCGTTGGGATTTTTCCATCAGGATTTTCCCATTGGGATTGGCCCACTGGGATTGGCCCATTGGGATTTTCCCATTGGGGTTTCCCGTCAGGTTTTCCCCATTGGATTTGTCCCACTGGGATTTTCCCATTGGGTTTTCCCCATTGGATTTGTCCCATTGGGATTTTCCCCGCTAGGATTGTTCAATTGGGATTGTCCGACTGGGATTTTCCCATTGGAATTTTTCCATCAAGATTTTCCCTTTGGAATTTTCCCATGGGGTTTTTCCCATTGGAATTGTCCCGTTGGGATTTTTCCATCTGGATTGTCCCATTGGAATTGTCCCTTCGTGATTTGTCCATTGAGATTTTCCCGCTGGGATTGGCCCACTGGGATTTTTCCATTGAGATTTTCCCGCTGGGATTGGCCCATTGGGATTTTCCCATTGGGGTTTCCCATTGGGTTTTCCCCATTGGATTTGTCCCACTGGGATTTTCCCATCGGGGTTTTCCCCATTGGAATTGGCCCACTGGGATTTTCCCATTGGGTTTTCCCCATTGGATTTGTCCCGTTGGGATTTTCCCCGCTAGGATTGTTCCATTGGGAGTGTCCGACTGGGATTTTCCCATTGGAATTTTTCCATCAAGATTTTCCCTTTGGAATTTTCCCATGGGGTTTTTCCCATTGGAATTGTCCCGTTGGGATTTTTCCATCTGGATTGTCCCATTGGAATTGTCCCTTCGTGATTTGTCCATTGAGATTTTCCCGCTGGGATTGGCCCACTGGGATTTTTCCATTGAGATTTTCCCGCTGGGATTGGCCCATTGGGATTTTCCCATTGGGGTTTCCCATTGGGTTTTCCCCATTGGATTTGTCCCACTGGGATTTTCCCCGCTAGGATTGTTCCATTGGGAGTGTCCGACTGGGATTTTCCCATTGGAATTTTTCCATCAAGATTTTCCCTTTGGAATTTTCCCATGGGGTTTTTCCCATTGGAATTGTCCCGTTGGGATTTTTCCATCAGGATTGTCCCATTGGAATTGTCCCATCGTGATTTTTCCATTGAGATTCTCCCGCTGGGATTGTCCCGTTGGGATTTTCCCATTGGGTTTTTTCCCATTGGAATTGTCCCACTGCAATTGTCCCGTTGGAATTGTCCCATTGGGATTTTCCCATAGGGATTTTCCCATTGGGATCGGCCCATTGGGATTTACCCACCGGAATTGTCCCTTTGGGATTTGTCCCATTGGAATTGTCCCACTGGGATCGTCCCATTGGGATTTTCCCGCTGGGATTGGCCCCAGGCTTGGGGGACAACAGGATTGGGATGGTGGGAAAAACGGGATGGGGATTTTGGGATCCCAGGGTGGGAATGGTGGGATTACCGGGATTGGGAATGGTGGGATCCCAGGGTGGGATTTTGGGATCAGAGGACGGGGATTTGGGGTTCCCAGGATGGGATCTCTGGGATTTTCCCCCCGCGATTCCCGTTTTTCCCCGCTTTCCCAGGAGCACGCGGAGCTGCGGCACTCCTCCATCCTCCTCTTCGGGAACCTGTCCCGCTTCGGCCGCGCCGACTCCGAGGTTTTCTCGGAGCAGATCCTCAACGGGCTCGTGACGCTCCTGCTGCACCTGCAGGACCCCCAGCCCGACGTGGTCAAGGTGGGGCTGCCCGGGAATTCCCGGGGCTTCGGGCTGGGAGATCTGGGGATGCCCCGGGCCCAGCTCCCGGCATTCCCGGGTTTTCCAGGCGTGCAAGTTCGCGCTGAGGATGTGCGGGCCCAGCCTGGGCTGCGAGGGGCTCCGGGAAATGTTCGCGAATCACCTGCGGGAGGAGCGGGGGCTGCACTACGGGGAGTTCGTCAACGACGCCGCCAAGTTCCTGGTGCGACAGCGCATCGCGGGGGTTTTGGGGTGTCGGGGCGTTGGGACGTCGGGAAATAAGGATATGTGGGAATGGGATTGGGATATTGGGATTTTGGAATTTCTGGGGGCTGCACTACGGGGAGTTCATCAACAACACTGCCAAGTTTCTGGTGCGACATCGCGGGGATTTTGGGATATTGGGATTTTGGGATTTTGGAATAGTGGGATTTTGGGGATATCGGGGTATTGGAATTTGGGATGTTGGGATATGGGGGATATTAGGATATTGGAATTTGGGGATGTGCGGGGGCTGCATTATGGGGAGTTCATCAACGACAACCAAGCTCCTGGTGCGACATCGCGGGGATTTGGGACATTGGGACATTGGGACACTGGGACATTGGGACATTGGGACATTGGGACATTGGGACATTGGGACATTGGGATATTGGGACATTGGGATATTGGGACATTGGGACATTGGGACATTGGGACATTGGGATATTGGGACGTTGGGATATTGGGACATTGGGGCATTGGGATATTGGGACATTGGGACATTGGGACATTGGGACATTGGGACATTGGGATGTTGGGACGTTGGGATATTGGGACATTGGGACATTGGGACATTGGGATATTGGGACATTGGGACATTGGGACATTGGGACACTGGGATTGGGAATGTGGGGATGGGATTAGATTGGGATGGGCACACCGTGGGGCCTCTGGGTTTTCCCATTTCCCTGCATGGCCGGAGTGTCCCCCATGTCCCATATTCCTACATCCCCCCAATCCCCTCAGTGTCCCCAATGTCCCCAACATCCCCAATGTCCCCTATCCTGCAATGTCCCCAGTTATCTCAATGTCCCCGATGTCCCAAATCCCTCAGAATGTCCCCAATGTCCTCTCTGTCCCTACCGTCCCCAATGTCCCCAATGTCTCCTCAGTTCCAATGTCCCCTCTGTCCCCATTGCTCCCAATGTCCCCAGTGTCTCCTCAGTGTCCCCTCTGCCTCCTCTGTCCCCAATGTCCCCAATGTCTGTTATGTCCCCAATGTCCCCAGTGTCCCCTGTGTCCCTCATGTCCCCAGTGTCCCCAGTGTTCCCAACGTCCCCAATATCTCCTCAGTCCCCAATGTCCCCAATGTCCCCAATGTCCCCAGTGTCTCCTCAGTGTCCCCTCTGCCTCCTCTGGTTCCAGTGTCCCCATTGTCCGTTCTCTCCCCAATGTCCCCAGTGTCCCCAGTGTCCCTCATGCCCCCAATGTCCATTCTGTCCCCAATGTCCCCAGTGTCCCCAGTGTCCCCAATGTCCCCAGTGTCCCCAATGTCCCCAGTGTCCCCATTGCCCCCAATGTCCCCAGTGTCCCTCCAGTGTCCCCAATGTCCCCAGTGTCCCTCATGTCCCCGATGTCCATTCTGTCCCCAATGTCCCCAGTGTCCCCATTGCCCCCATGTCCCCAATGTCCCCCCAGTGTCCCCAATGTCCCCAGTGTCCCCAGTGTCCCCATTGTCCCCACGTCCCCAATGTCCCCCCAGTGTCCCCAATGTCCCCAGTGTCCCCATTGTCTCCATGTCCCCAATGTCCCCAGTGTCCCCAATGTCCCCAGTGTCCCCAGTGTCCCCATTGTCTCCATGTCCCCAATGTCCCCCCAGTGTCCCCAATGTCCCCAATGTCCCCAGTGTCCCCGCTGTCCCCAGTGTCCCCAATGTCCCCAGTGTCCCCATTGTCTCCATGTCCCCAATGTCCCCAGTGTCCCCAATGTCCCCAGTGTCCCCATTGTCTCCATGTCCCCAATGTCCCCACGTCCCCAATGTCCCCCCGGTGTTCCCAATGTCCCCAGTGTCCCCGCTGTCCCCAGTGTCCCCAATGTCCCGTGTGTCCCCGCAGATGCGCAGCCACCCCGCGCTGCTGAGCCGCCTCATCTCCACCAACCTCTTCTACTTCAAGAGCCCCTGGCGGGAGCTGCGGGCGGCGGCGGCCATGTTCATCGGTGAGGGACGGGGACGCGCGGTGGCCTTTGTCACCCGGGGGTGGCATCGCCCCTGGGCGTCCCCGAGGGGGTTTGGGCTGGTTCTGGGTGGTTTTGGGTCATTTCTGGGGTAAATCTGAAAGTTTTGGGGTCCCTGGTGACCCCGATCTTGTCCCCAGGTGGACTGCTCTCCCCGGGGTCACCACAGTGGTGGCCTTTGTCACCAGGGGTACCGTTGGTCCTGCAGGTCCCCAAGGGGTTTTTGGGCTGGTTTTAGTTGTTTTGGGGTGATTTTTGGGGATTTGGTGCTCCCTGGTTGACCTCAGTCCTGTCCCCAGCCAGTCCTTGGTGTTGTCCCCCATTTTGGTCACAGTGGTGGCCTTTGTCACCAGGAGGTGACATCAACCCTGGGTGTCCCCAAGGGGGTTTGGGCTCATTCTGGGTGGTTTTGGATCAGTTTTGGGGTAATTCTGAGGGACCCCAGTCTTGTCCCCCGCTTCTGTCACCTCTTGGAATCACAGTGGTGGCCTTTGTCACCAGGAGGTGACAGCAACCCTGGAGGTCCCCAAGAGGGTTTGGGCTGGTTTTTGGTGGTTTCAGGGCATTCTGGGGACATTTTGAGGTCCCTGGTGACCCAAACTTGTCCCCTGGTAGACTCAGGTCTCTCCTCCTTGGTGTCACCACGGTGGTGGCCTTTGTCACCAGGAGGTGGCATCAGCCCTGAAGGTCCCCGGGGGTTTTTTGGGCTGGTTTAGGTTGTTTTGGGGCGATCCTGGATGGTTTTGGGGGCAGTTTTGAAGATTTTGGAGTCCCTGATGAGCCCAAACTTGGTCCCAGCTGGTCTCTGGTTCTGGGGTCTCAGGGGTGGCCTTTGTCACCAGGAGGTGACATCGCTCCTGGGGGGTTTGAGCTGGTTTTCCTCAGTTTTGGGATATTCTGATGGGGCTTTTTTGGGGTAATTTTGGGGTTTTTAGGGACTGTTCCAACCCCTGCACCCGAAATTCCCTCCAGGGTTCCTGGTGCTCCACATGGACGAGGAGCAGGGCCAGCAGGTGGACCTGGACCAGCTCATCTCTGGTGAGTGGGAATTCCCAAATTCCCAAATTCCCGGATTTCCAAATCACCAAAATCACAAATTCCTGAATCCCTGAATCCCTGAATTCCCCAATCTCCGAATTTCCAAATCCCCAAATTCCTGAATGCCCGAATTCCCGAATTCCTGAATTCCTGAATTTCCAAACTCCCAAATCCTTGAATTCTCAAATTCCTGAATTCCCGAATTCCTGAATTTCCCAAATCCCAAATCTCTGAATTCCTGAATTCCCAAATTCCCCAATCTCCGAATTTCCAAATCCCCAAATTCCTGAATGCCCGAATTCCCAAATTCCTGAATTCCTGAATTTCCAAATTCCCAAATCCTTGAATTCCCAAATTCCTGAATTCCCGAATTCCTGAATTTCCCAAATCCCAAATCTCTGAATTCCTGAATTCCCAAATTCCCCAATCTCCGAATTTCCAAATCCCCAAATTCCTGAATGCCCGAATTCCCAAATTCCTGAATTTCCAAACTCCCAAATCCTTGAATTCCCAAATTCCTGAATTCCCGAATTCCTGAATTTCCCAAATCCCAAATCTCTGAATTCCTGAATTCCCAAATTCCCCAATCTCCGAATTTCCAAATCCCCAAATTCCTGAATGCCCGAATTCCCAAATTCCTGAATTCCTGAATTTCCAAACTCCCAAATCCTTGAATTCCCAAATTCCTGAATTCCCGAATTCCTGAATTTCCCAAATCCCAAATCTCTGAATTCATGAATTCCCAAATCCCCTAATTTCCACATTTCCAAACTCCCGGATTCCTGAACCCCTGAATTCCCAAATTTCCAAATTTCCACATTTCCAAGTTCCCGAATCCCTGAATTCCCAAATTCCCAAATCCCTGAATTCCCAAATTCTCGAATCCCTGAATTATTGAATTCCCAAATTCCCAACTTCTAAGGAAAAAAAAAATCTACATTTTGTAGGACCTGAACTTCAATTTTTGGGGAACATCCTGTGTTTTTAGGGCCAAATTCCTCATTCTTAGGGAAGAAAATCCCATTTTTCAGGCCAAAATCCCTCATTTTTAGGGAGAAAAATCCCATTATTGGTGGGAAAAATAATTCCATTTTTCAGGCCAAAATTCCTCATTCTTAGCGAGAAAAAAAATTCCCATTTTTAGGGGAAAGAATGCCATTTTTCAGTCAAAAAATTCTTCATTTTAAGGTAGAATTTCCCATTTTTCAGGCCAAAATTCCTCATTTTTAGGGGGAAAAAATTCCCATTTTTAAGGGAAAAACATCTCATTTTTCAGGCCAAAATTCCTCATTTGTAGGCCAAACAAATCCTGGTTTTAGGAGGGGGGGGAAATCCCATTTTTCACATGAAATTTCCTCATTTTTAGGGAGAAAAATCCCATTTTTAGGGCAAAAATTTCCCATTTTTAGGGAAAAATTCCCATTTTCAGGCGAAAAATCTTCATTTTTTAGGGGAAAAACATCCCATTTTTCAGGTCAAAATTCCTCATTTTTAGGGAGTAAAACCCCATGTTTAGGGGGGAAAAGTCCCATGTTCAGGCCAAAATTCCTCATTCTTAACGAGAAAAAATCCCCACTTTTTGGGGAAAAAATGCCCATTTTTCAGGCCAAAATTCTTCCTTTTTAGGGGGAAAACCCCCATTTTTAGGGGAAAAAAATCCCTGAATTAAAAAAAAAAAAAAATCCCATTTTTAGGGGAAAAAAAAAAAAATCCCAATTTTAGGGAAAAATCCTCCCAATTTTTAGGAAAATAAATCCCATTTTTGGGGCCAAAAATCCCCGTTTCCCAGCCCTCCTGGCTCCCTGGCACGGGGATGACCTCACTTTTCTGGATTTTCGGGATTTTTTCCCCTCTCAGCTCTGAGCTCACCCCGTGGAGCCGAGCCCGGAAAATTCCCGACCTTTCCAAGGCGGCCGCAGAAAACTCTAAAAAAGGGAAAAATCCGATTTTCCGGCGGCTCCGAGGGCCCTCGCGGCAGAAAAGGGGGCGGGAGGAATTCGCCCGCAATTCCGGGGAGTTTGGGCCATCCCGGGGGGGGTTCTCTGATCCCGACAGAAACGGGGGAAAATCCCAAAAAACGTGGGATGGAACGAGGAAAAAAACTGGGAAATAAAAAACCCCGGGAGCCGCTCGGGGATTTGGGAAGGAATCCTGGCCGGGAATTTCCAACCCGGCCCCGAATTCCCTGGCTCGCGGGGCCCCGAGGCTTCACTTCTCCTTTTAATTTTGTGGGATCGCCCCAAGATTTGAATTGTTTGGGACCATCTGGAGCGTTTCATGCTGATTTTAGAGCTTTTGGGATCATCCGAAACCTCCACTCTGAGTTTTTTGGGATCATCCCAAAACTTTCATTTTAGTTTTGAGTTCAGTTTTCATTTTTTGGGATCATCCTTTGCCTTTAAGTTTTGGTTTTTTTGGGATAATCCTGAGCCTTTAATTTTAATTTTTTTTTGGATCATCGTGAGCATTTAATTTTAATTATAGATTTTTAGGATTATCCTGAGCCTCTCCTTTAATTTTTTGGGATCACCCCAATTTTTAATTGTTTGGGACCATCTTGAGCGTTTCATTCTGATTTTAGAGCTTTTGGGATCATCCGAAACCTCCACTCTGAGTTTTTTGGGATCATCCCAAAACTTTCATTTTAGTGTTGAGTTCAGTTTTCATTTTTTGGGATCATCCTTTGCCTTTAAGTTTTGGTTTTTTTGGGATAATCCTGAGCCTTTAATTTTTTTGGGGGATCATCATGAGCATTTAATTTTAATTATAGATGTTTAGGATTATCCTGAGCCTCTCCTTTTAATTTTGTGGGATCGCCCCAAGATTTGAATTGTTTGGGACCATCTGGAGCGTTTCATTCTGATTTTAGAGCTTTTGGGATCATCCGAAACCTCCACTGGGAGTTTTTTGGGATCATCCCAAAACTTTGATTTTAGTGTTGAGTTCAGTTTTCATTTTTTGGGATCATCCCTACCATTTCATTTTAATTTTTTGGGATCATCCTCTGCCTTTAAGTTTTGGTTTTTTTGGGATAATCCTGAGCCTTTAATTTTAATTTTTTTTTTTGGGATCATCGTGAGCATTTAATTTTAATTATAGATGTTTAGGATTATCCTGAGCCTCTCCTTTAATTTTTTGGGATCATCCTGAACATTCCATAATTTTAATTTTTTGGGATCATCTCAAGCCTTTCATTTTAGTTTTAGGGGGCTTTTTTTGGGATCATCCGGAGTTTTTCCTTTCAATTTTACGGTTTTGTGGGATCATCCCCAAACATTTAATTTTGATTTTTTGGGATTATCCTCTACCTTTGATTTTAGGTTTTTTGGGATCATCCTGAGCTTTTCATATTTGTTTCTTAGGCTCATCCCAAGCCTTTAATTTGAATTTAATTTCATTCCAATTTTTTGCTCTTCCCACCAAAAAAAAAAAAAAAAAAAATCTCAGGAAAAACAGGGAAAAAGAAGGAGCCGAGCTGGGAAAATCCCAGCTTGGAATTTTTCCCTGCCTGGAATCAAACCCTGGAAAATGATGGGAATAAAATCCTCATTTTTTGGGGGAAAAAAAGTCCATAAAAATTTCCCAGATCCAGCAAATTTTCCAGGATTGGGGATTCTGGGATGGGAGCGCCGGAATTTCCTGGGAGCGTCGGGGATGTGGGGCTGGGCTGGGAGGGGCTCCCGTGGGATTTTCCTGATCAGATCTGTCCCAGCCCCCGTTCCCCAATCCGGGAATGGACCCGGGGGGAACGCAGAGAAATCCCGGCGGGAATTCAGCGGGAACGTGGTGGGGAAAAGAAAAGTGGGAATGTGATGGGAATGAAGCCGGAATCCAGGGGGGAACGCCGTGGGAACGCCGTGGGGATTCCCGGGAATTCCCGGAGTTTTCAATGTCCAGGGCTGGGGGATCCCAAGCCTGATCCTGATCCCAATCCTGAAATTGAGCCTGACCTTGATATCGATCCCGATCCCAGTCCCGATCCCGATCCCGATGCTGATCTCAATCCTGACCCCGATCCCGATCCCGATCCCGATCCTGACTCCAATCCTGATCCCGATCCCGATCCCAGTCAATCCCCATCCCAACTCCAATCCCGATCCCGGTCCCGATCCTGATCCTGACTGCAATCCTGACTTCAATCCTGATCCTTGATCCTGATCCCAATCCCAATTCCGATCCTGTTCCCAATCCCGTTCCCAAGCCCAGTCCTGATTCTGATCCCAATCCTGACCCCAATCCCGATCCCGACCCCAATCCTGATTCCTGTCCTGATCTCAGTCCTGATTCTGATTCAGATTCCGATCCTGATTCTTCATGATCCTGACTGATCCCAATCCCTGATCCCCATCCCCATCCCCATCCCCATCCTGGCCCCAATTTTGATCCCAGTCGCAATCCTGATCCCAATCCTGATTTTTTCTGATCCTGACTCCAATCCTCACCCTGATCTTGATCCTGACTCCGATCCTGATCCTGATCCCAATCCCAACTCCGATCCCAACTCCGATCCCGATGCCGATCCCGATCCCGTCTCTGCCGTTCCAGCCCTGCAGCTGCTGCTCCAGGATCCGGCTCCAGCCGTGAGGGTCAAGGTGGCCGAAACCCTGGGACGCCTCGCCCGCCTCCTCTGAATCCCCAAATTCCCCAAAATTCCCAGGAATTCCTGGAATTCTCAAAATTCCCAGGAATTCCCAGCTCCGAGACCCTGGGACGCCTCATCTGCCTCCTCCGGATCCCAGAACTCCCGGGAATTCCCGGCTGCGCTCAGCAATACCCCGGGGGATCCCAATCCCTGGGAAAAGTCTTCCATCACCTCCGTCCTCGGGGACAAAAAAAGTGGGAACACGACCGGAATTTGGGATGGGATCCATTGCCAGCCTTCCACCCCCATCCCCCTCTGCTGCTTCCCGGTGGATAACGGGACCCAATTCCCAAAATCCCCACCTGGAATTGCCACCTGGAATTCCCCCCTGTACAGAGACCTATTTTTCAGTAAAGCTTTTGGCTCCCGAATTTTGGCTCTCTGGAATTTTGGGACTGCCCAGGATTTGGGGGGTGGGGAGGGGGGGGATCCCCCCGGTGTCTCCATGGGGATGATCCAGGGATTCCTCCCGGCCTCTCATCCACAGGGAAAGAAAACCCTGGAATTCCCCGGCTGGTCCTGCCCAGACGCTGTCCCACCTCCGGCTTTGCCTTTGGGATCCTGATCCAGATCCCATTCCAGATTCCCATTCCAGATTCCCATTCCAGAGTCCATTCCAGATTCCCATTCCAGGTCCCATTCCAGATTCCCATTCCAGATCCTATCCCAGGTCCCATCCCAGATCCCATCCCAGATTCCCATTCCAGATCCCATTCCAGATCCCATTCCAGATTCCCATCCCAGATTCCCATTCCAGGTCCCATTCCAGATCCCATTCCAGATTCCCTTTCCAGATCCCATTCCAGATCCTATCCCAGGTCCCATCCCAGATCCCATTCCAGATTCCCATTCCAGATTCCCATTCCAGATTCCCATCCCAGATCCCATTCCAGGTCCCATTCCAGGTCCCATCCCAGGTCCCATCCCAGATCCCATCCCAGATCCCATCCCAGGTCCCATCCCAGATCCCATCCCAGGTCCCATCCCAGATTCCCATTCCAGGTCCCGTTCCAGATTCCCATTCCAGATCCCATTCCAGATTCCCATTCCAGATTCCCATCCCAGGTCCTTTTACAGGTCCCGTTCCAGGTCCTGCTCCATTCCCTGACTTCTTTTCCTGGGATAAATCAGATCCAGGGAATCTGATCCTCTGTTCTGGTCCCTTCCAGCTTTTCCATTGGGATCCTGCTCCAGATCCTGTCCAAAATCCCATTCCAGATCCTACTCCAGGCCCTATCCCAGATCCCATTCCATGCAAAAAAAGCCTTTCATGATTCCAGTGGACCCTGGGAATTCTGCGTGTTGGGAATGTGGGGGGGGGATTGGGATATTTGGGAATGTGGGGATGGGGATGGGGACACTGGGGGAAGTGGGAATGGGAATATTGGGGAATTCAGGACACGAAGAGTCTGGAATTGTATCCCAAAAAATCCTCCCATGAGCCCTGGGAATTCTGATCCTGGTGGATCCCTACGTGTAGGGAATGTGGGGGTGGGATTGGCGTGGGGATCCTTGGGAGTGTGGGAATTGGGATGGGAATATTGAGGGATGTGGGAATGGGAATATTGGGGAATTCAGGACATGAAGATCCTGGAATTGTATCCCAAAAAAATCCTTTATTGAGTGCTAGGAATTCCAACTGTGGTAGATCCAGGTGGATCCCAGTGGATCCCATTGGATTTCTGTGGTGTGGGGAATGTGGGGGTGGGACTGGGGCACACCCAGGGGATGAGGGAATGGGAACATTGGGGAATTCAGGGCATGAAGATCCTGCAATTGTATCCCAAAAAATCCTCCCAGGAGCCCTGGGAATTCTGATCCTGGTGGATCCCTACGTGTAGGGAATGTGAGGATGGGATTGGGATCCTCAGGAAAGTGGGAACTGGAATGTGAATGGGGACACTGGGGGATGTGGGAATGGGAATATTTGGGAACTCAGGACAAACAGAGCCTGGAATTGTATCCCAAAAAAGCCTTTACCGAGCCCTGGGAACGGGAATTCCAATGGTGGCGGATCCCGGTGGATCCCGTTGGGAGCGTCAGGTGTGGGCAAGGTGGGGATGGCACTGGGGACACTGAGGGATGTGGGGACGGGGATGTTGCGGACACTGAGAAACTGAGGACACCAAGAGCCTGGAACTGTATCCAAAAAAAGCCTTTATTGAGCACGGGGAGTTCCAAAGGCAGCGGATCCCTGCGGATCCCTGCGGGAAGGTCAGCTGGAGAGGCACACGGTGCCACTGGAGAAGCGCCGGGGATCCCTCTGGATCCAGCTGGATCCCACTGGGTCCCTGTGGAGCAGGGGAGAGGCGCAGGGGGCCGTCGGCACCCAAGGGGAAGAGCCAGGGCTGCTGGGGCTGGATCCAGGTGGAACCCTGAGGATCTCACTGGAACCCTGGTGGATCCCGGTGGATCCCAGTGGATCCATCATGTGTGGAGTCGCACGGTGCCGTCGGCACCCAAGGGGAAGAGCCGGGGCTGCTGGGGCTGGATCCAGGTGGAACCCAGGAGGATCCCAGGTAGATCCCTGAGGAGCCCCGTGGTTCCCCCCGGATCCCACTGGATCAGGTGTAGAGGCAAAGGCTTCCGTCAGCTCCCGAGGAGAAGAGCCAGGGCTGCTGGGGCTGGATCCAGGTGGAACCGCAGTGGATCCCACTGGAACCCCATGGATCTGGGTGGGTCCCAGTGGGTGCCAGTGGGTCCCAGTGGGTGGATGGATCAGGTGTGGAGTCTGACGGTTCCGTCGGCCCCGGAGGAGAAGAGCCAGGGCTGCCGGGGGTGGAGCCAGGTGGATGCCTGAGGATCTCACTGGAACCCTGGAGGATCCTGGTGGATCCCGATGGGGATCCAGGTGGATCCCGTTGGATCCTGTTGGATCAGGTGTAGAGTCTGACGGTTCCGTCGGCCCCCGAGGAGAAGATCCAGGGCTGCTGGGGGTGGAAGGCGACGTCGAGCACGCCGAGGTCCAGGGTGGGCGCGTGGCCCTTGAGCACCTTGAGCGGCACCAGCAGCGCGTTCTGCAGCAGGTCACTGCAGCGACAGCGAGAGGGAACGAGGGGGAAAAACGGGAACGCTGGCACCGGAATGGGAACTGTCTCAATGGGAATGGGAGTTCTGACACTGGGAATGGGAACTGTCTCAATGGAAACGGGAATTCTGACACCGGAATGGGAATTCTGACCGTGGGGATGGGAATTGTCTCAATGGAAACGGGAATTCTGACACTGGGAATGGGAGTTCTGACACTGGGAATGGGAATTGTCTCAATGGGAATGGGAGTTCTGACACTGGGAATGGGAACTGTCTCAATGGAAACGGGAATTCTGACACCGGAATGGGAATTCTGACCGTGGGGATGGGAATTCTGGGAGCAGGGATGGGAATTCTCACACTGGGAATGGGAATTGTGACACCCGCCGGGAGGGAGTGGGGATGGGAATTCCAGGAGCGGGATTCTTACAGCAGGAATAGGAATACTCATGGCGGGAATGGGAATTTCTGACACTGGAAATGGGAATTCTCACAGCAGGAACGGGAACTCCGGGAGTGGGAATGGGAATTATGGGAGTGGGAATGACAATTCTGACACCGGGAATGGGAATTCTGACACCGGGAATGGGAATTCTGGGAGCGGGAATGAGAATTCTCACACTGGGAATAGGAATCCTGGAAGGGGGAATGGGAATTCCAGGAGAAGGAATGGAAATTCTGGGAATGGGAGTGGGAATTCTCACACTGGGAAGGGAAATTCTCAGAGTGTGAATGGGAACTCTAGCACGGAGAATGGGAATTCTGGGAGCAGGAATTGGGAATTCTGACAGTGGGGATGGGAATTCTGGGAGTGGGAATGGGAATTCTCACAGCAGGAATGGGAATTCTCACAGTGGGGATGGAAATTCTGGAAGGGGGAATGGGAATTCTTGGAGTGGGAATGGGAATTCTCACACTGGGAATGGGAATTCTCACACTGGGAATGGGAATTCTCAGACTGGGAACGGGAATTCCGGAAGGGGAATCTCGTCCTGGGTATCTTTGGGATCTAATCCCAGATATCTCCAGGATTCCCAACAGCTGCCCTGAAAATGCTGCTGCCACCCCAAGAACCCGAAAGGGAAGGATCTGATCCCTTGAACACCGTAAATAAATCCCATAATCCCACGAATCCCGTAAATCCCGTAAATCCCACAAATCCTTTTGAATAAATCTCATAATTCCCACGAATCCCATAATTCCCATGAATCCCATTAAATCCTGCCAATCCAATAGATTCCACAAATCCCATAAATAAATCCTATAAACTCCATCAAAAAATCCCACAAATCCCATAAATAAATCCCATAAATAAATCCTGTAAATAAATCCATAAATCTCATAAATAAATCCCATCAATCCTATAAATCCCATAAATAAATCCCATAAATAAATCCCATAAATAAATCTACTACATAAACCCCCATAAATCCCATAAACAAATCCCATAAATGCCCTAAGAAAATTCCATAAATTCCCATAAATAAATCCCATAAATAAATCCATAAATCCCATAAACAAATCCCACTAAAAAATTCAAAAATCCCACAAGTAAATCCCATAAATGAATCCATAAATCCCATGACAATTCCTGGTGAATCCCATAAGTGAATCCCATAAATCCCATGACAATTCCCGTGAATCCCACAAACAAATCCCACAAACAATTCCTGTGAATCCCACAAGTGAATCCCATAAATCCCACTGACAATTCCCAGTGAATCCCATAAGAAAATCCCATAAATCCCACAGACAATTCCCGTGAATCCCCTAAATAAATCCCACAAATCCCATGAGAATTCCTGTGAATCCCATAAGTAAATCCCATAAATCCCACGACAATTCCCATGAATCCCGCAAACAAATCCCGTAAATCCCCTAATTAAATCCCACAAATCCCCCAGACAATTCCGGTGAATCCCACAAACAAATCCCACAAATCCCCTAAATAATTCCCACAAATATGTGACAATTCCTGTGAATCCCGCAAACAAATCCCATAAATCCCACAAACAAATCCCACAAATCCCCCAGACAATTCCGGTGAATCCCACAAAGAAATCCCATAAATCCCCTAATTAAATCTCATAAATCCTATGACAATTCCCGGTGAATCCCACAAACAAATCCCACAAATCCCCCCCAACAAATCCCGTAAATCCCGTGACAATTCCCGTGAATCCCACAGACAAATCCCGTAAATCCCGTGACAATTCCCGGTGAATCCCACAAACAATTCCTATAAATCCCCTAATTAAATCCCGTGACAATTCCCGGTGAATCCCACAAACAAATCCCACAAATCCCCTAATTAAATCCCATAAATCCCGTGACAATTCCCGGTGAATGCCACAAACAAATCCCACAAATCCCCTAATTAAATCCCGTGAATCCCGTGACAATTCCCGTGAATGCCACAACCAAATCCCACAAATCCCCTAATTAAATCCCATGACAATTCCCAGTGAATCCCACAAACAAATCCCATAAACCCCCTAATTAAATCCCGTGAATCCCGTGACAATTCCCGGTGAATCCCACAAACAAATCCCACAAATCCCCGAATTAAATCCCATAAATCCCGTGACAATTCCCAGTGAATCCCACAAACAAATCCCATAAATCCCCTAATTAAATCCCGTGAATCCCATGACAGTTCCTGTGAATGCCACAACCAAATCCCACAAATCCCCTAATTAAATCCCATGACAATTCCCAGTGAATCCCACAATCAAATCCCATAAACCCCCTAATTAAATCCCATGAATCCCGTGACAATTCCCGGTGAATCCCACAAACAAATCCCGTAAATCCCATGACAATTCCCGGTGAATCCCACGACAATTCCCGGTGAATCCCACAAACAAATCCCACAAATCCCCTAATTAAATCCCGTGACAATTCCCAGTGAATCCCACAAACAAATCCCACAAATCCCCCCAAACAAATCCCGTGAATCCCGTGACAATTCCCGGTGAATCCCACAAACAAATCCCATAAATCCCCTAATTAAATCCCGTGAATCCCGTGACAATTCCCGGCGAATCCCACAAACAATTCCTATAAATCCCCTAATTAAATCCCGTGACAATCCCCGGTGAATCCCACAAACAAATCCCATAAATCCCCTAATTAAATCCCGTGAATCCCGTGACAATTCCCGGTGAATGCCACAAACAAATCCCACAAATCCCCTAATTAAATCCCATAAATCCCGTGACAATTCCCAGTGAATCCCACAAACAAATCCCACAAATCCCCCCAACAATTCCCGGTGAATCCCACAAACAAATCCCACAAATCCCCTAATTAAATCCCGTGACAATCCCCGGTGAATCCCACAAACAAATCCCATAAATCCCCTAATTAAATCCCGTGAATCCCGTGACAATTCCCGGTGAATCCCACAAGCAAATCCCACAAATCCCCTAATTAAATCCCGTGAATCCCGTGACAATTCCCGGTGAATCCCACAAGCAAATCCCATAAACCCCCTAATTAAATCCCATAAATCCCGTGACAATTCCCGGTGAATGCCACAGACAAATCCCAGAAATGCCCCCAACAAGTCCCGAGAACGCCGCGCCAATTCCGCACTTGTAGACCATGCCGTGGCAGACGATGACGGAGCCGTCGTCGGAGCCGGAGGCGAACAGGGGGTAGCGGCGGTGGAACGCCACCGAGCGCACGGCGCGGCCGTGGTGCCTGCCGGGGCGAGGCAAAAGCGGGAATCAGAACGGGGAAAACAACGGGAAAAATACTGGGAATTAGCAGCGGGAAAAATGGGAATTCCCGCTGGGGAAAAAACAACGGGAAAACGGGAGTCAGAACTGTGAGAAACGGGAATCAGAACAGGGGAACGCAGGAATCAGCAGCAGGAAAACAACGGGAAAATGGGAATTAGCAATGGGGAAAACGGGGATCAGAGCTGGGAAAGCAGCAGGGAAAACGGGAATGAGAACAGGGAAAGATGGGAATCAGAGACGGGAAAGCAACAGGGAAAACGGGAATCAGAACAGGGAAAATAACGGGAAAAGCAATGGGAAAAATGGGAATCAGCACCGGGAAAAACACCGGGAAAAATGGGACTCACCACCGGGATAAACACAGGGATAAACACCAGGAAAAAAACAGGAATCAGAGCTGGGAAAAATGGGAATCAGCAAAGGGATAGGACACCGGGAAAACTGGGAATTAGTGCCAGGATAAACACCAGGAAAAAGGGGAATCAGCACCAGGAAAACGGGAATCAGCACCGTGAAAAACACCGGGATAGACACCGGGTGAAACGGGAATTAGAGCCAGGGAAAACACTGGGAAAAGCACCGGGACAGACACTGGGAAAACGGGAATCAGCAATGGGAAAAACAATGGGGAAAACGGGAATTAGCACCGGGAAAAATGGGAATGAGAGCCGGGAAAACACAGGAATCAGCAACAGGATAAAAGAGTGGGAAAAACGGGAATTAGAGCCCAGGACAGACACCGGAAAGGACACCAGGAATCAGCAACGGGAAGAACACTGGGGAAAACGGGAATTAGGGCCCGGGGAATGGGAATCAACACTGGGCGAACGGGATGGAGGCAGGGACGCCAGGACTGACCTCAGCAGGCGGTAGGGCCGCGTGGACAGGTCCAGGTCAAACCAGGCCAGCTTGCTGTCGTAGCTGCCGCAGATCACGTTGTCCCCTGCGGAACAAGGCCGGCGTCAGCGGGGGATCCCCTCGTTCCCACCAGGAATCGATCCCCTCGTTCCCGGGGGGATCCCGGGGGGGATCCCGCACCTCCGGGGTGCACGGCCATGCTGGAGATCCACTGGCAGTTGCTCTGCAGCTTCTTGGCGAGCTCCTGGCGCAGGAGGTTGTAGACGCGCACGGAGCGCTGCGAGGCCACCAGGAAGTAGGGCCGGAGCGGGTGGAACCGCACGCACTGGATCATGCCGGGGCTCCTCCGGAACGGATCCTGGCTCCAGCGCCGGCTGCTCTGGTGGATCAGCACCTGCCGGCCGCCGGGGTTCCGCACCACCGACGCCCAGTAGTCGCCCTTGCCGTGCCACGTCACCTGCGTCACCGGCTGGGGATGGGAAAGAGAAAGGAATGGCATGCAGGCGAGATCCTGATCTCCTGAATCATCCCGGAGCTCCTCAGGATGGGAATGCGAATGGGACTGCGATTGGGATCCAGGTGAGATCCCGAAATCCCGACCCTCTGGATCAACACCGACGCCCAGCAGTCGCCCTTGCCGTGCCACGTCACCTGCGTCACCGGCTGGGAATGGAAATGGGATCAGGAACGGGATCGGGAACGGGATCAGGAACGGGATCAGGGTCAGATCCGAAATCCCGACCCCCGGGATCACCATGGAGACCCTGGCTGTGCCATGTCACCTGCCTCACCAGCTGGGAATGGAATGGGATCGGGAATGGGATTCGGGTGAGATCCCAGAATCCCGACCCTCTGGATCACCACGAGGGCACAGGAATTGCCCTGGCCGTGGCGTATCATCTGTGTCACCGGCTGGGAATGGGAATGGGAATTGGGTCAGATCCCAAAATCCCGACCCTCTGGATCAACATCAGGGCCCAGTAGTCACCCGTGCCGTGCCACATCACCCGTGTCACCGGCTGGGAATGGAATGGGAACGGGATATTGGTCAGATCCCAAAATCCCACCCCTGGCTGTGCCATGTCACCTGCGTCACGGGCTGGCAATGGAATGGGACTGGGATATGGGTGACATCCCAAAATCCCGACCCTCTGGATCATCCCGGAGCTCCCCAGGTTGGCAGTGGAAACAGGAACAGCAAAGCGATTGGGATCCGGGTCAGATCCCGAAATCCCGACCCTCTGGATCACCACTGGGGCACGGGAATTGCCCTGGCCGTGGCGTACCAACTGTGTCACTGGCTGGGAACAGGAATGGGAATGGGAGTGGGATCCGGATCCGGGGCGGATCCCAAGATCCCGACCCCCTGGATCACCACCAAGGCTCAGTAACCACCCTGGCTGTGCCAGGTCACCTGTGTCACCGGCTGGGAATGCAATGGGAATGGGATTGGGAGCTGGGTGAGATCCTGAGATCCCGACCCTCTGGATCATCCCAGAGCTCCTCAAGGTGGGAACAGCTTCGGAATCCAGGTGAGATCCCGAAATCCCGACCCTCTGGATCAACACCAGGGCACAGGAATTGCCCTGGCTGTGCCACGTCACCTGTGTCACCGGCTGGGAATGGGAACGAGAAAGGAAGGGGAGATCCCGACCCTCTGGATCATCCCAGAGCTCCTCAAGGTGGAAATGGGATTGGGATTGGGATCCAGGTGAGATCCCCAGATCCCAATCTTCTGGATCACCACCGAGGCTTAGGAATTGCCCTGGCTGTGCCACGCCACCTGCGTCACCGGGCTGGAATGGGAATGGGATCTGGGTGAGATCCCAAGGTCCTGATCTTCTGCATCATCCCAGAGCTCCTCAGGATGGGGGTGGCATTGGGAATAGGAATGGGGTGCAGGTCAGATCCCGAAATCCCAACCCTCTGGATCACCAACAAGGCCCAGGAATCGCCCTTGCCGTGCCGTGTCACCCGCGTCACTGTCTGGATCAGGGCTGGGCATGGGATCCAGGTGAGATCCCCAGATCCTGACTCTCTGGACCATCCCAGATGTCCTCGGGGTGGGAATGGAATGGGATTGGGATCTGGGTGAGATCCCAAAATCCCGACCCTCTGGATCATCGTGGAGGCCCAGGAATAGCCGTGGCCACGCCACGTCACCCGCGTCACCGGCTGGGAATGGAAGGAGAATGCCGATCCCACCCAAATCCTGGGAATGCCGATCCCACCCAGATCCTGGGAGTGCCGATCCCACCCAGATCCTGGGAGTGCTGATCCCACCCAAATCCTGGGAGTGCCGATCACACCCAGATCCCGGGAATGCCGATCCCACCCAGATCCTGGGAGTGCCGATCCCACCCAGATCCTGGGAGTGCTGATCCCACCCAGATCCCGGGAATGCCGATCCCACCCAAATCCTGGGAATGCCGATCCCACCCAGATCCTGGGAGTGCCGATCCCACCCAGATCCTGGGAGTGCCGATCCCACCCAGATCCCGGGAATGCCGATCACACCCAGATCCTGGGAGTGCCGATCCCACCCAGATCCTGGGAGTGCCGATCACACCCAAATCCTGGGAGTGCTGATCACACCCAGATCCCGGGAATGCCGATCACACCCAGATCCCGGGAATGCCGATCACACCCAAATCCTGGGAGTGCTGATCACACCCGCATCCTGGGAGTGCCGATCACACCCAGATCCTGGGAATGTCGATCACACCCAGATCCCGGAAATGCCAATCCCACCCAAATCCCGGGAATGCCGATCCCACCCAAAGTGTGGGAATGCTGATCCCACCCAGATCCTGGGAATGCCGATCCCACGCAGATCCCGGGAATGCCGATCCCACCCGCACCCTGGGAATGCTGATCCCAGCCAGATGCCAGGAATGCTGATCCCACCCAGATCCCAAAAACATCGATCCCACCTGGATCCCGAAAATGCTGATCCCACCCAGACCCTGGGAATGCCGACCCCACCCAGATCCCAGGAATGCCAATCCCAGCCAGATCCCAAGAACATCGATCCCACCTGGATCCCGAAAATGCTGATTCCACCCAGACCCTGGGAATGCCGATCCCACCCAGATCCCAGGAATGCTGATCTCACCCGAATCCTGGGAATGCCGATCCCAAAAATGGCAATCCCACCCGGATCGTGGGAATGCTGATCCCACCCAGATCCTGGCAATGCCGATCGCAGCGGGATCCCGGGAATGCCGATCCCATCCAGATCCCAAGAACACGGATGCCACCCGTATCCCGGGAATGCGGAGCGCACCTTGCCGTGCTGCACCATCAGGCGGATGCCCCTGGCGCGCTCCTCGGCGCCGGCCGGCTCCCAGCGCACCGGCTGCGGCCGCTCCTCCTCCGGAGCCTGCCACGAGTCCAGGAGCTGATCCGTGCCCGACACCAGCAGCCGGTCCCCCAGGCCCGGGTTCACCAGGAGCACCTGCTCGTCCCTGGAACGGGAAACGCGGGATCAGGGAATCCTCTGGGATCAGGGGGAACCCTCTGGGATCAGGGAATTCCCTGCCAGGAGCACCTGCTTGTCCCTGGGGAATGGGAAACTCGGGATTAGAGAATCCCATGGGATCAGGGAACCCTCTGGGTTCAGGGGGAATCCTCTGGGATCAGGGAATTCCCTGCCAGGAGCACCTGCTCATCCCTGGAATGGGAAACTCGGGATCAGGGAATTCTATGGGATCAGGGAACCCTCTGGGATCAGGGAATTCCCTGCCAGGAGCACCTGCTTGTCCCTGGGGAATGGGAACCTCGGGATTAGAGAATCCCATGGGATCAGGGAACCCTCTGGGATCAGGGGGAACCCTCTGGGATCAGGGAATCCTCCCCAGGAACCCCTGCTCGTCCCCGGCGAATGGGAAACTCGGGATCAGGGGGAAACCTGGGATCAGGGGGAAATCTGGGATCAGGGAGAATCCTCTGGGATCAGGGAATTCTGCCCAGGAGCAGCTGCGCCTCCCTGGGAATGGGAAACAGGGGATCAGGGGAGTTTGGGCTCAGGGAATCC
The DNA here is from genome assembly GCA_036010785.1 of Ammospiza maritima maritima. NCBI lineage: Eukaryota > Metazoa > Chordata > Aves > Passeriformes > Passerellidae > Ammospiza > Ammospiza maritima. The sequence goes on from CM069666.1 coordinate 1,216,254, forward strand.
CCTGGGACCAGGGGAAATCTGGGAATGTGGGAATGTCCCGGGACACTCACACGGCCACGGCCACCAGGCAGATGGAGGGGTTGGGAATGATCCCAGGGAAATCTGGGAATGCGGGAATGCTCCCAGGGAAATCTGGGAATGTGGGAATGTTCCAGGACACTCACACGGCCACGGCCACCAGGCAGATGGAGGGGTTGGGAATGATCCCAGGGAAATCTGGGAATGTGGGAATGTCCCGGGACACTCACACGGCCACGGCCACCAGGCAGATGGAGGGGTTGGGGTTCCAGGCCACGCTCTTGACCACGGATCCGACGGGCAGCGTGCGCAGGCAGCGCGCAGAGCTCACCTCCCAGAAACGCACCGTGCCGTCATCCGAGCCTGTGCGCGGAAACAGCTGGGTAACAACGGGGCAACAGCGGGGCAACAATGGGGCAACAACGGGGTAACAACAGGGTTAACTGCGGGGTAACAGCAGGGTAACAACGGGGTTAACAGCGGGGTAACAACGGTGTAACAGCTGGATAACAACGGGGTAACAACGGGGTAACAACGGGGCAACAACGGGGTAACAGCGGGGTAACAGCTGGGTAACAACGGGGTAACAACGGGGCAGCAGCAGGGTAACAGCGGGGGTAACAACGGGGTAACAGCGGGGTAACAGCGGGGTAACAACGGGGTAACAACGGGGCAACAACGGGATAACAACGGGGTAACAGCGGGGTAACAACGGGGGTGACAACGGGGTAACAACGGGGTAACAACGGGGTAACAGCTGGGTAACAACGGGGTAACAACGGGGCAACAGCAGGGTAACAGCGGGGCAACAACGGGGTAACAGCGGGGTAACAGCAGGGTAACAGCGGGGTAACAGCGGGGTAACAATGGTGTAACAACGGGATAACAACGGGGTAACAACGGGGTAACAACGGGGCAACAATGGGGTAACAGCGGGGTAACAGCGGGGTAACAACGGGGCAACAGCAGGGTAACAGCGGGGGTAACAACGGGGTAACAGCGGGGTAACAACGGGGTAACAGCGGGGTAACAACGGGATAACAACGGGGTAACAGCGGGGTAACAACGGGGTAACAGCGGGGTAACAACAGGGTAACAACGGGGTAACAACGGGATAACAACGGGGTAACAGCGGGGTAACAACGGGGTAACAATGGGGTAGCAACGGGGTAGCAACGGGGTAATGTGATAATGGGAATGGGATAATGGGGATGAAATGGGATGATGGGATAACGGGATAGGATAATGGGAATGGGACAATGGGATAATGGGGGTAGGATATTGGGATAAGGGGAATGGGATTAGGAATGAGATATTAGGATAATGGGGATGGGATAATGGGAATGGGGATGGAATTCCCGGGAATGGCGATGGGAATAGGATAATGGGAATGGGATAATGGGAATGGGATAATGGGAATGGGATAATGGGATGAGATGGGAATGGAATAATGGCAATGAGATGGGAATGGGATAACGGGAATGGGATAACGGGAATGGGATAACGGGAATGGGATTAGGATTGAGAATAGGAATGGGATATTGGGATAATGGGAATGGGATAATGGGAACGGGATAACGGCAATGAGATAATGGGATTTGGAATGGGATAACGAATGGGATTGGGACTCCAGAGCATCTGGAAAAGCTCCAGAGTTTTCCGGAGGCCCCGCAGGGCGGGGCCAACCCTGGGATCCTGCCCTGCAGCCGAGGTTGGGATTTTCCAGTGGGAAAAGCCCCGATCCCAACCCTGGCCCCGGAGCAGCTCCGGGTGGATCCGGGCTGTGGATCCATGGGATTTATCCTGGGAATTCCCAATCCAGGGATGAACCCATACCTGACACCAACCACTGCCCGCTGGGGGAGACGCTGATGGTCCGCACCAGGCTGGAATGGCCGCGGTAAATCTGGGAAAAAAAAACGGGAATGAGGGAGAATCCCAAATCCCAGGAGCTCCCTGGGAACCTCCGGAAGCTGCTCCGGAATCCTCAGGAAGGGAGGAGGAATTTGGGATTTTGGGAAGGGAGGAGGAATTTGGGATCTGGAGGGAGCACGGCCAAGGCCGCCCCATCCCACAGCCACAGGGACGGGAATTGCAGGGAATGGGGATTCCAACCCTTTCCTGGGGAATATTCCCAAAAATCCCAACCTGAGGCCATTCCCTGGGTCCTGTCCCATTCCCTAGGAGCAGATCCTGCCCTGGATGCCCCTGGATCCCCTCAATCCCATTTTTTTCTGGGATGATCCTCAACAAATCCCTCAGCCCCTCCTGGGAATTCCCCCATTCCCATCCCAACCACGAACCCACCAATTCCCTGTTTGCCCCAAATCCCAGGGGAATATTCCCAAAAATCCCAACCTGAGGCCATTCCCCGGGTCCTGTCCATGTTCCCTGGGAGCAGATCCCACCCTGGATCCTCCTGGATCCCTTCATCCCACTTTTCTCTGGGATGGGCCCCCCCCAGCTCCCTCAGCCTCTCCCGGGAAGTTCTCCGGAGCCATTCCCAAAAATCCCAGGAAAGGGGCAAAAATCCCAGCCCCATTTTCCAGGGATCCCCAGGAACATGTCCAGGACGTGCAGGAATTCCAGCTGGGATTGGCCCCTCTTCCCAGCTTCTCCCAGGAATCCATGTCTCCATCCCTGCCCTGCTTCCTGGACCCCAAATCCCAAAATTCCACCAAATTCCAGGGGAATATTCCCAAAAATCCCAACATGAGGTTGTTCCCTGGGTCCTGTCCCATTCCCTGGGAGCAGATGCCGCCCTGGGTCCCCCTGGATCCCTTCCATCCCACTTTTCTCTGGGATCAGCCCCCCAGCTCCCTCAGCCCCTACCCTACTGGGAACTCTCCCATTCCCATCCCAACCACGAACCCACCAAATCCCTGTCTGCCCCAAATTCCAGGGGAATTTTCCCAAAAATCCCAACTTGAGCCCATTCCCTCTTTCCCCAGCCCTTTTCCCCTCAGGGCAGATCCCAAACTCCCCCTGGATCCCCTCCGTCCCACTTTTCTCTGGGATGATCCCCCCACTGTTCCCTCAGCCTCTCCCGGCAACTCCCCCATTCCCATTCCCACCAAATCGCTGTGTGCCCCAAATTCCAGCTGGAATATCCCAAAAAAATCCCTCACCAGAGCCTGGGTGGTGGGGAATGGCTGCAGATCCCTCGGCCGGGGCAGTTTGGGGATGAGATCCTCGGGATCCACGTTGACCTGCGGGATGGACACCACACCAACAATCCCAGCTGCTCCCCACCCTCCGGCCGGGAACTCCGGCATTCCCGACCCGACATTCCCGGGATTTCTGCGGGATCAGGGGTGCGCACCCTCATTTTGCGCTGGCGGGGGCAGAGGTAGAGGTCGAGGCAGCGCTCGAAGCGCTCGTGGATGAAGCGCGGGTAGGCGGGCACGGCGCGCAGGCTCGGGAAGCGCCGCGGGAGGAACGCCAGGCGCCGCTCCGACGGCTCCTGCTGCTGCCAGGCCAGCTCCTGACGGGAAAACAACAACAACGGGAATGTGGGAATGATGGTGGGATACTGGGGATTGGGATAATGGTAATGGGGATGGGAAACAATGGGAAATGGGGAATGGGATAATAGGATTGGGAAAAATGGGAATGGGGAATGGGACAATGGGATAATGGGAATGGGGATGGGATTGGGAATGGGAAATGGGGAATGGGAATGGGGATGGGATTGGGAATGGGAAACGCGGAATGGGGAAAGGGAAGCGCCGCGGGAGGAACGCCAGGCACCGCTCCGACGGCTCCTGCTGCTGCCAGGCCAGCTCCTGGTGGGAAAACAACAATGGGAATGTGGGATCAATGGGATAGTGGGGATTGGGATAATGGGGATGGGAATGGGAATGGGAAACAATGGGGAATGGGGAATGGGATAATAGGATTGGGAAAAATGGGAATGGGGATTGGGACAATGGGATAATGGGAATGGGGATGGGATTGGGAATGGGAAACGTGGAATGGGGAATGGGAAGCGCCGCGGGACGAAGCTCAGGCGCCGCTCCGACGGCTCCTGCTGCTGCCAGGCCAGCTCCTGGTGGGAAAACAACAATGGGAATGTGGGATCAATGGGATAGTGGGGATTGGGATAATGATAATGGGGATGGGAATGGGAAACAATGGGGAATGGGGAAAGGGAAGCGCCGCGGGAGGAACGCCAGGCGCCGCTCCGACGGCTCCTGCTGCTGCCAGGCCAGCTCCTGACGGGAAAACAGCAACAACGGGAATGTGGGAATGATGGTGGGATAGTGGGGATTGGGATAATGATAATGGGGATGGGAATGAGAAAAAGTGGGAAATGGGGAATGGGGAATGGGATAATAGGATTGGGAAAAATGGGAATGGGGATTGGGACAATGGGATAATGGGAATGGGGATGGGATTGGGAAACGGGGAATGGGAATGGGGATGGGATTGGGAATGGGAAACGCGGAATGGGGAAAGGGAAGCGCCGCGGGAGGAACGCCAGGCGCCGCTCCGACGGCTCCTGCTGCTGCCAGGCCAGCTCCTGACGGGAAAACAACAACGGGAATGTGGGAATGATGGTGGGATAGTGGGGATTGGGATAATGATAATGGGGATGGGGATGGGAGACAATGGGGAATGGGGAAAGGGAAGCGCCGCGGGACGAAGCTCAGGCGCCGCTCCGACGGCTCCTGCTGCTGCCAGGCCAGCTCCTGCCGGGAAAACAACAACAACGGGATAACGGGATAGTGGGAACGGGAAAAACGGGATAATGGGGAATGGGGATGGAATGGAAGGGGTCACGAGAAGCCGTTGCCAAGGATGGGGATCACAGGATGGGGATCCCAGGCCAGCTCCTGCAGGAGTGCCGGGAGAGAAAGGGAACCACGGTAGGGAGCGCGGGGGTGTGGGGAATGGGAAAAATGGGACAATGGGGGAATGGGGAATGGGATAATGGGGATGGGGAATGGGAAATGGGGAATGGGATAATGGGAATGGGGAATGGGGAATGGGATAATGGGAATGGGGAATGGGAAATGGGAAATGGGAATGGGATAATGGGGATGGGGAATGGGAAATGGGAAATGGGGAATGGGATAATGGGGATGGGGAATGGGATAATGGGGATGGGAATGGGGAATGGGAAATGGGAATGGGATAATGGGAATGGGGAATGGGAAATGGGAAATGGGATAATGGGGATGGGGAATGGGAATGGGGAATAGGGATGGGATAATGGGGATGGGGAATGGGAAATGGGGAATGGGGATGGGGAATAGGAAATGGGAAATGGGAATGGGATAATGGGGATGGGGAATGGGAAATGGGGATGGGATAATGGCATAATGGGAATGGGATAATGGGGATGGGAATGGGGAATGGGGGAATGGGACAATGGGATAATGGGGATGGGAAAAATGGGAATGGGAATGGATATGGGAATGGGATAAAGGGAATGGGACAATGGAATAATGGGAATGGGGAAGGGATTGGGAATGGGAAATGGGGATGAGATAATGGGAATGGGATGATGGGAAGAGGAATGGGAATGGGATGGGATGCCCTGGGCTGGGGAAGAGTCATTCCCAAGGGTCAGGGTCGCTCCCAATGGCCGCTCCTTGGCCAGGATTTTCCAGACTCCTGATCCCACTGGGATCTCTCCCTCCTCATCCCACTGGAGCTTTTCCCATTGGGATTTCCCTGCCTGTTTTCCCCCCATCCATCCCCTCTGGATCCAAATCCCACTCCAGAGCCTCTCCCAGTTATCCGGGGACAATCCCAATCCCTGGGGAGCGACCCCAAATCTCCCTCCATTCCACGGGATGTGGGAATGCTCCAGGTGAGAATTCCGAGCTGATTCCATTCCATGGGCAGCGACAATTCCCAGAACTCATCCCTGAGCAACCCCAGGGATGAACCAACCCCCCAAACGCCATGGAAAAACTCCCTCCATTCCACAGGATCCGGGAATGCTCCGGGTGGGAATTCCGAGCTGATCCCACTCCAAGGGCAGCAACGATTCCCAGAACTCATCCCTGAGCAACCCCAGGGATGAAACATCATGCAAAACACTCCCTCCATTCCACAGGATCCGGGAATTCTCCGGGTGGGAATTCCGAGCTGACCCCACCCCATGGGCGGCGACGATTCCCAAAACTGAGCAGTTTTTCCACGAATTCCCAAGAAGAACCCTTCCAAGCAAAATGCGATGCCCCCAGATCCCCACGGTGGAGCGGCCCCGCGGGACCCCCCGGCATTCCCGGCATTCCCCGGCGCTCCCACCTCCTCGGGGCTGAGCAGGAACTCCGGGGGCGGGTTGTAGGACTCGGCGTGTCCCGGCAGCGGCATTTTGGGCGCGGGCACGTGCATCTTGTGCCGGCCCAGCACCGAGTCGGGGTCCTCGCGCGCCCACAGGTCGTAGAAGGTGGGAGAGCTCTCCCGGGGCTTCCGCGGCTGGATCCAGCCCATCTTGATGGCGTGCACCAGCTTGGAGACCTGCGCAGCATTCCCGGGATTTGGGATGGGGCGGGAGGAGTTTTCCGTCCTCCTCATCCCAATGGAGCTGTTCCAGCCTCCTCAGCTTTCCACGGATCCTCCTGATCCCACCTGGATCTTCCCAATCTCCTGATCCCACCTGGATCCTCCTCAGCTTTCCACGGATCCTCCTGATCCCACCTGGATCTTCCCAATCTCCTGATCCCACCTGGATCCTCCTCAGCTTTCCATGGATCCTCCTGATCCCATCTGGACCTTTCCGTCCTCCTCATCCCACCTGGATCCTCCTCAGCTTTCCATGGATCCTCCTGATCCCATCTGGATCTTTCCAACCTTCTCATCCCATCTGGACCTTTCTGTCCTCCTCATCCCACTGGAGCTGTTCCAGCCTCCTCAGCTTTCCATGGATCCTCCTGATCCCACCTGGACCTTCCCAATCTCCTGATCCCACCTGGATCCTCCTCAGCTTTCCATGGATCCTCCTGATCCCATCTGGACCTTTCCGTCCTCCTCATCCCACTGGAGCTGTTCCAGCCTCCTCAGCTTTCCATGGATCCTCCTGATCCCATCTGGATCCTCCTCAGCTTTCCATGGATCCTCCTGATCCCACCTGGATCCTCCTCAGCTTTCCATGGATCCTCCTGATCCCATCTGGATCCTCCTCAGCTTTCCATGGATCCTCCTGATCCCATCTGGATCCTCCTCAGCTTTCCATGGATCCTCCTGATCCCACCTGGATCCTCCTCAGCTTTCCATGGATCCTCCTGATCCCATCTGGATCCTCCTCAGCTTTCCATGGATCCTCCTGATCCCATCTGGATCTTCCCAATCTCCTCACCCCACCTGGATCCTCCTCAGGTTTCCATGGATCCTCCTGATCCCACCTGGATCTTCCCAATCTCCTGATCCCACCTGGATCCTTCCAATCTCCTCATCCCACCTGGATCCTCCTCAGCTTTCCATGGATCCTCCTGATCCCATCTGGATCTTTCCAATCTCCTGATCCCATCTGGGTCTTTCCTGTCTTCTAATCCATTGGGATCTTCCAGCCCTTCTCAGCTTTTCCCTCCTCCTCATCCCATTCGGATTTTTTCCAATCTCCTGATCCCACCAGGTCTTCTCCATCCTCCCCATCCCACCTGGATCTTTCCTCCCACCTCATCCCCCTGAGATCTTTACACTCTCCTCAATCCAATAGGATCTTCCCAATCTCCTCAGCTTTTCCACTCTCCTCATCCCACCAGGATCTTCCCAATTTCCCCATCCCATCCAGATCTTTCTGACCTCCCCATCCTACCAGGACTTCTCCAACCTCTTCATCTCACCTGGATCTTTCCACTCTCCTTAACTTTTCCATCCTCCCCATCTCAGTGGGATCTTTCCAATCTCCTCATCCCATTGGGATTTTTCCATCCTCTTCATCCTTTTCCACCATTCTCATCTCACCACGATCTTTCCGTCCTCCCCATCCCACCAGGACCTTCCCATCCTCCTGATCCCACCAGGATCTTTCCCTTCTCCTTAACTTTTCCACTGTCCCCATCCCACCAGGATCTTTCCATCCTCCCCACCCATGCCATCTGGATCTTTCCAATCTCCTCATCCCACGTGGAGCTTTTCACCTTCCCCATCCCACCAGGATCCTTCCAGTCTCCTGATCCCACTGGAGCTTTGCCATCCTCCCCATCCCAGTGGGATCTTTCCAATCTCCTCATCCCCTTGGGATTTTTCCATCCTCTTCATCCTTTTCCCCCCTTCTCATCTCACCATGATCTTTCCATCCTCCCCATCCCACCAGGACCTTCCCAACCTCCTGATCCCACCAGGATCTTTCCAATCTTCCCATCCCACCAGGACCTTTCCAACTTTCTCATCCCACCTGGATATTCCCACACTCCAGCTTTTCCAATCTCCTTATCCCAACAGGACCTTTCCAATCTTTACATCCCACTGGGATCTTTCCATCCTCTTCAGCTTTTCCACCCTCCTGATCCCACCTGGATCTTTCCAATCTCCTCATCCCACCTGGATCTTTTTCTCCTCTTCATCCAACCAGGATCTTTCCACCCTCCCCATCCCACTGGGATCTTTCCACCCTCCCCATCCCATTGGGATCTTTCCAATCTCCCCATCCCATTGGGATCTTTCCAATCTCCTCATCCCATTGGGATCTTTCCATCCTCTTCATCCTTTTCCATCCTTCTCATCCCACCTGGATCTTTCCGTCCTCCCCATCCCGTCCGGATCTTTCCATCCTCCTGATCCCACCAGGATCTTTCCCTTCTCCTTAACTTTTCCACTGTCCCCATCCCACCTGGATCTTTCCATCCTCCCCATCCCGTCCGGATCTTTCCAACCTCCTGATCCCACCAGGATCTTCCCAACTTTCTCATCCCACCTGGATCTTTCCCTTCTCCTTGTCTTTTCCACCCTCCCCGTCCCACCAGGATCTTCCCAATCTCCTGATCCCACCAGGACCTTTCCAACCTCCCTATGCCACGAGGATCTTCCCACACTCCAGCTTTTCCAATCTCCTTATCCCAACAGGACCTTTCCAATCTTCTCATCCCACTGGGATCTTTCCATCCTCTTCAGCTTTTCCACCCTCCTGATCCCACCAGGATCTTCCCAATCCCCTCGTCCCACCTGGATCTTTCCCTTCTCCTTATCTTTTCCACCCTCCTGATCCCACCAGGATCCTTCCGGTCTCCTGATCCCACTGGAGCTTTTCCACCTTCCCAATCCCACCGGGATCTTCCCACCCTCCTGATCCCCGCCGGGATCTCCGCCCGGAATTCCGGCCTCTCTCCCACCTTTTCCTTCTCCACCAGGGAGGGGATGAAGCTCCGTTTGTCCGCGGGCCGGTTGGTCACCGGGTGGATCCGCACCTCGTGGGTGAAGAAATCCACGGACGGCTGGAAGAACGGGAACGCTCAGTGCCCAGCCCGCACTCCCAGTGGGAATTCCAGCAATGGGGCCTCCCCTTTCGGCATTCCCAATGGGAATTCCAGCCCTGGGGCCTCACCTCCCACATTCCCGATGGGAATTCCAGCCCTGGGGCCTCCCCTTTCGGCATTCCTGGTGGGAATTCCAGCCCTGGGGCCTCCCCTTTCGGCATTCCTGGTGGGAATTCCAGCCCTGGGGCCTCACCTTGGGCATTCCCAATGGGAATTCCATCCCTGCGGCCTCACCACCCACATTCCCTTTGGGAATTCCATCCCTGGGGCCTCCCCTTGGGCATTCTGGGCAGGAATCCCGCCCCATTCCCTGTGGGAATCCTGCCCCTGGTGCCTCCCACTCCGATCCCACATTCCCGGGGCTGGGAAGGCTGCCCCACCTCGTAGGGGTCGAAGTTGACGTCCCCAAAGTGCCCCCGCTGCAGGCGCTGCACCAGCTCCAGCTGCTCCTCCGACAGACACAGCTCCGCGCCCGTCTGACGGTCCTGCACCGTGCGCCTGCGACAGACAGACAGACAGACGGACACATGGATGGACACATGGATGGACACACGGACACACACGGACACAGACACAGCTCCGCGCCCGTCTGACGGTCCTGCACCGTGCGCCTGCGACAGACAGACAGACGGACACATGGATGGACACACGGACGGACACACGGACACACACGGACACAGACACAGCTCCGCGCCCGTCTGACGGTCCTGCACCGTGCGCCTGGGACAGACAGACAGACACATAGACACATGGATGGACACACGGACGGACACACGGACACACACGGACACAGACACAGCTCGGCGCCCGTCTGACGGTCCTGCACCGTGCGCCTGCGACAGACAGACGGACGGACACACGGACACACGGACACACACGGACACAGACACAGCTCCGCGCACGTCTGACGGTCCTGCACCGTGCGCCTAGGATGGACAGACAGACACATGGACACATGGATGGACACATGGATGGACACACGGACACACACGGACACAGACACAGCTCCGCGCCCGTCTGACGGTCCTGCACCGTGCGCCTGGGACAGACAGACGGACACATGGATGGACACACGGACACATGGATGGACACACACAGACACAGACACAGCTCGGCGCCCGTCTGACAGTCCTGCACCGTGCGCCTGCGACAGACAGACGGACACATGGATGGACACACGGACACACACAGACACAGACACAGCTCGGCGCCCGTCTGACAGTCCTGCACCGTGCGCCTGCGACAGACAGACGGACACATGGATGGACACACGGACACACACGGACACAGACACAGCTCGGCCCCCGTCTGACGGTCCTGCACCGTGCGCCTGCGACAGACAGACGGACACATGGATGGACACACGGACACACACGGACACAGACACAGCTCGGCCCCCGTCTGACGGTCCTGCACCGTGCGCCTGCGACAGACAGACGGACGGACAGACGGACACACGGACACATGGACAGACACAGCTCCACGCCTGTCTGAGGGTCCTGCACCGTGCGCCTGTGGACAGACAGACAGACAGACAGATGGACACACGGACACATGGATGGACACACGGATGGACACACGGATGCAGAGACACCTCCGCCCCCGTCTGACGGTCCTGCACCGTGCGCCTGCACACGGACGGACAGATGGACACACGGACGCACGGACAGATGGACACACGGGCAGATGGACATGCGGGGGACACCGGGATGTGGGGCCCATCGGGATAGGGACACTGGGATGGGGGACAGGGACGTGGCACATGGGGATGGACACTGGGATATGGACACCAGGACGGACACTGGGATGTGGGCATCAGAATCCCAGGATGGACACTGGGATGTGGGACAAGGATGGACACCGGGATGGACACCAGGATACGGACATCAGAATTCTGGGATGGACACTGGGGTGGACACCCCCATGGGGGACACCAGGATGGACACTAGGACATGGACACCAGGATGTGGGACACAGGGATGGACACAGAGATATGGACACCAGAATCCCAAGATGGACACTGGGATGGACACCGGGATGGACACCGGGATGGACACCGGGATATGGACATCAGAATCCCAGGATGGACACTGGGATGTGGGACATGGGGATGGACACAAGGATGGACACAGGGATGGACACTGAGATATGGACACCAGGATGGACATGGGAATGGACACTGGGATGTGGACACCAGGATGGACATGGGAATGGACACTGGGATGTGGACACCAGGATGGACACTGAGATATGGACACCAGGATGGACACCGGGATGGACACCAGGATGGACAGAGGGATATGGACACCGGGATGGACATGGGAATGGACAGCAGGATGGACAGAGGGATATGGACACCAGGATGGACACTGGGATATGGACACTGGCATGGAGGATAGCGGGATGTGGACACCAGGATATGGACACCGGGATGTGGGACAGGGATGGACACCAGGATGGACACTGGGATGGACACCAGGATGGGGGACACCGGGATACGGAAACTGGGATGGACACTGGGATGTGGGACAGGGATGGACACCAGGATGGACACTGGGATATGGACATCAGAATTCCGGGATGGACGCAGGGATGTGGGACACCGGGATGGACACTGGGATATGGACATCAGAATTCTGGGATGGACACAGAGATGGACACCGGGATGGACACAGGGATGGACACTGAGATATGGACACCAGGACGGACACCGGGATGGACACTGGGATATGGACACTGGGATGTGGGATAGGGATGGACACCAGGATGGACATTGGGATATGGACACTGGGATGGACACTGGGATGGACACCGGGATGGACACTGGGATATGGGCATCGGAATTCCGGGATGGACTCCGGGATGTGGGACATGGGGATGGACACCGGGATCCTGAGATATGGGACTGGGACGCAGAGAGATTTTGGGACGAGGACAGGGATGTAGAAGGATGCCCAGGAAGCAGAGGGATTCCTGGGAAGCAGAGGGATTCCCGGGAAGCAGAGGGATTCCCGGGAGGCAGAGGGATTCCTGGGAGGCAGAGGGATTCCCAGGAGGCAGAGGGATTCCTGGGAAGCAGAGGGATTCCCAGGAAGCAGAGGGATTCCCAGGAAGCAGAGGGATTCCCGGGATGCAGAGGGATTCCCGGGATGCAGAGGGATTCCTGGGAGGCAGAGGGATTCCCAGGATGCAGAGGGATTCCCGGGAAGCAGAGGGATTCCCAGGATGCAGAGGGATTCCTGGGATGCAGAGGGATTCCCGGGATGCAGAGGGATTCCTGGGAGGCAGAGGGATTCCCGGGAAGCAGAGGGATTCCCAGGATGCAGAGGGATTCCTGGGAGGCAGAGGGATTCCCGGGAAGCAGAGGGATTCCTGGGAGGCAGAGGGATTCCCGGGAAGCAGAGGGATTCCTGGGAGGCAGAGGGATTCCCGGGATGCAGAGGGATTCCTGGGAGGCAGAGGGATTCCTGGGAGGCAGAGGGATTCCCGGGATGCAGAGGGATTCCCGGGATGCAGAGGGATTCCTGGGAGGCAGAGGGATTCCTGGGAGGCAGAGGGATTCCCGGGAAGCAGAGGGATTCCCAGGATGCAGAGGGATTCCCGGGATGCAGAGGGATTCCCAGGAAGCAGAGGGATTCCTGGGAGGCAGAGGGATTCCCGGGAGGCAGAGGGATTCCCGGGAGGCAGAGGGATTCCCGGGAGGCAGAGGGATTCCCGGGAAGCAGAGGGATTCCCAGGATGCAGAGGGATTCCTGGGAGGCAGAGGGATTCCCGGGAGGCAGAGGGATTCCCGGGAGGCAGAGGGATTCCCGGGATGCAGAGGGATTCCCGGGAAGCAGAGGGATTCCCGGGAGGCAGAGGGATTCCCGGGAAGCAGAGGGATTCCTGGGAGGCAGAGGGATTCCCGGGAAGCAGAGGGATTCCCGGGAGGCAGAGGGATTCCTGGGAGGCAGAGGGATTCCCGGGAGGCAGAGGGATTCCTGGGAGGCAGAGGGATTCCCGGGAAGCAGAGGGATTCCCGGGAAGCAGAGGGATTCCTGGGAGGCAGAGGGATTCCCGGGATGCAGAGGGATTCCCGGGATGCAGAGGGATTCCCGGGAAGCAGAGGGATTCCTGGGATGCAGAGGGATTCCCGGGAAGCAGAGGGATTCCCGGGATGCCGCTGAGGATGGATGGGAGGGAGCGAGGCTCCGTGCCCAATCCCAAATCCACATATCCAGAATCACCCTGGAAAACCTCAGCAAGGCTCCAGAGCCCCGAATTCCGGGAATTTCGGGAACTCCAAGCCCACACAAACCCCACGTGTGGAGCAGATCCACAGAATCCCGAAATTCTTTGGGATTTCAAGGCTCACCCCCATCCCGTGGGACACCTCCCGTTAACCCGACGTTTTTCCAGGCCCTTTCCCGGGAATTCCTCACCAGTATTCCGGGTTTTCCATCTTCTCCAGGAACAGGTCCAGCTCGTCCTTGCTCCTCAGGGGTTTGTAGATCTTCTTCCCGTCCAGGTCGTAGCCGATGTGCGGGAAATCCTGGTACCATTCCATGGGAATGTTCCCCACCGTGTTCCGGATGTCCTGCAGGGAAAAAACGCCGGGAAAACGGTGAGGGGAGGGCAGGGAATTCCAGGGAATCCTCGGGGAAAAGGGTGAGGGAATTCCAGGGAATCCTTGGAAAAAAAGGGTGAGGGAATTCCAGGGAATCCTTGGGGGAAAGGGTGAGGGAATTCCAGGGAATCCTTGGAAAAAAAGGGTGAGGGAATTGCAGGGAATCCTTGGGGGAAAGGGTGAGGGAATTCCAGGGAATCCTTGGAAAAAAAGGCTGAGGGAATTCCGGGGAATCCTTGGGGGAAAGGGTGAGGGAATTCCAGGGAATCCTTGGGGAAAGGGTGAGGGAATTCCAGGGAATCCTTGGAAAAAAAGGTGAGGGAATTCTGGGGAATCCTCGGGGAAAAGGGTGAGGGAATTCCAGGGAATCTTTGGGGGATAGGGTGGGGAATTCCAGGGAATCCTTGGAAAAAAAGGGTGAGGGAATTCCGGGGAATCCTTGGGGAAAAGGGTGAGGGAATTCCAGGGAATCCTTGGAAAAAAAGGGTGAGGGAATTCCGGGGAATCCTTGGGGAAAAGGGTGAGGGAATTCCGGGGAATCCTTGGAAAAAAAGGTGAGGGAATTCTGGGGAATCCTCGGGGAAAAGGGTGAGGGAATTCCAGGGAATCTTTGGGGGATAGGGTGGGGAATTCCAGGGAATCCTTGGAAAAAAAGGTGAGGGAATTGCAGGGAATCCTTGGGGGAAAGGGTGAGGGAATTGCAAGGAATCCTCGGGGGAAAGGGTGAGGGAATTCTGGGGAATCCTTGGAAAAAAAGGGTGAGGGAATTCTGGGGAATCCTTGGAAAAAAAGGGTGAGGGAATTCCGGGGAATCCTCGGGGAAAAGGGTGAGGGAATTCCAGGGAATCCTTGGAGCTGCTTCCAGAGGAAAACACATGGAAAAGGGTGAGGGAATTGCAGGGAATATTTGGAGGAAAGGGTGAGGGAATTGCAGGGAATCCTCGGGGGAAAGGGTGAGGGAATTCCGGGGAATCCTCGGAGGAAGGGAGTGAGGGAATTCAATGGAATTCTTGGAGAAAGGGGTGAGGGAATTCCAGGCAATACTTGGAGAACAGCATGAGAGGATTCCAGGGAATCCTTGGAGATGCTTCCCAAAGAAGTTTTTCTTGGAATGGCCCCGGGCATTCCTGCCACACGTTCCTGGCAGCGGGAAAAGGGATCTTTCCCTGAAAATACCCTTGGGAAAAGGGATCATTCCCTGAAATTATCCACAGGAAAAGTGATACATCCCTGAAAATATCAGCGGGAAAAGGGAAAAATCCCAGAAAATATCCATGGTAAAAGGGATCAGAGTCAGGCAAAGGGGCAAAGATTCCAAGGGATCCAAGGGTGGGAAGGGGCAGAATTCCCTGTGCCCCGCTGCTGGCTGTGGTCCCATGGATTTTGGCTGCGATTCCATGGATTTTGGGACTCCCCATGACCCCAGCCTCAGCCCACAACCATCTCCACATCCCTGGCTGCAATTCCACCGATTTTGGCTGCAATTCCACGGATTATGACTGTGATCTCACGGATTTTGGGAGCTCGTGTGCCCCCAGCCTGTGCCCAGGACCATCTCCAGATCTCTGGCTGCATTTCCACCGATTTTGGCTGCAATTCCATGGATTTTGGGACTCCCTGTGCCCCTATTCATCTCTGTGTCCCTGGCTGCAATTCCACCGATTTTGGCTGCAATTCCACGGATTTTGGCCGTGATCTCACAGATTTTGGGACTCCCTGTGCCCCCAGCGTCTGCCCACAACCATCTCCACATCCCTGGCTGCAATTCCACCGATTTTGGCTGCAATTCCATGGATTTTGGGACTCCCTGTGCCCCCATCCTCTGCCCAGGACCGTCTCCACATCCCTGGCTGCAATTCCACGGATTTTGGCTGCAATTCCACGGATTTTGGCAGCGATCCCACAGACTCTGGCCGCAGTCCCGCAGGTTCTGGCCGCAGTCCCGCACATTTTGGCCGCAATCCCGCGGATTTCGGGACTCCCTTCGCCCCCATCTCATCCCTTCGCCCCGCTCTGCCCCGTGCGGGGATCACTCCGCCCCCGGAGCCGGGCCGGGCTCGGCGGGCTCCGTCCCTTTCCCGGGAATGCTGCCGGGGCCAGGATCGGGATCGGGCTCGGGATAAACGAAAGCAGATGGCCGCGGGAGCTTCCAGAGGGCCGGCAGGGGGATGATGACAGAGCTTGGGTTTCGGAAGCTGCCGAGACAGGGATTAAGTGCGGCAGCGCACGGAAGGTGCCGCGCTCCGGCCGGCAGCGGGAACGAACCTCCCGCGCGGAGCTCCCGGGAGGCGCCGCTGCAAAAGCGGGGGGAGCTCGGAGGAGGAAAAACGCCGGGAAAACGCGGCCGTCCCTGGGGTTTTTTTCCAGCTGGAAATGCTGGATTTCCTCGGGGACTCATGGGGTTTTGAGGGGGGGGGGGGGGGGTGGGATAACGCAGCTCGGAGCTGCGGGGATTCCCAGGTGGATCGCGGGAATTCTGCAGGGAAATCCCGGGGGGATCCCGGAGACTTTTCCAGGGTGTTTTTTGTGGTTTTTTTTTTTTTTTTTTTTTTCTGGGAGAGCCGCAGAGGGGTTTGGGATGCAGCACCCAGGGAACGGCTCCCCGTGGAAAACTGGGATTGTGGGATGGAATTCCCAGAGAACCCGGGGCTGCTCCATCCCTGGGATATGGGGAACGGGACAGGGAATGACACCTGACACCCCTGGAATTTCCGCGCTCCAATTCCCTCCCGGCTCGCCCCGGGCACGGAATTCCAGCGGATCCCAGCGGCGGCTCCTCAAGGGTTAATTCCCAATTCCCGGGAGCAGCGGGAACGGGAAGGGACCGGGGCAAATCCCAATTCCCAGCGGGAATGGGAAGGAGGGGGTTACAGGGATGGGGGTACAGCGCCGGCATGGAAAACCCCCCGGGAATCCTCAAGGGTCTCGGGATGAGATCACCGGGACACCGGGAATGTCGTGGGCAGCGAATTCCCTCGGCTCCGGGCGATCCCGGAATTCCAGAGGGATCCCCAGAGTCCTCCCCGGGAACTCCGGGACTGGGACAAGGGAATTTATGGGGAAAACCGGGAAAGGAGCGGCGAATTCCTCGGGAATGCGGTGAATCCCGGGTGGGGGGAAATTCCAGAGGGATCCCAGAGCCCCTCCTGGGGAACTCCGGTGAACTTTGGGATTGGGAATTTATGGGGAAAACCGGGAAAGGGGCAGCGAATCCCGGGTGGGGTGCGGAATTCCAGAGGGATCCCAGAGCCCCTCGTGGGGAACTCCGGTGAACTTTGGGATTGGGAATTTATGGGGAAAACCGGGAAAGGGGCAGCGAATCCCGGGTGGGGTGCGGAATTCCAGAGGGATCCCAGAGCCCCTCGTGGGGAACTCCGGTGAACTTTGGGATTGGGAATTTATGGGGAAAACCGGGAAAGGGGCAGCGAATCCCGGGTGGGGTGCGGAATTCCAGAGGGATCCCAGAGCCCCTCCTCGGGAACTCCGGTGAACTTTGGGATTGGGAATTTATGGGGAAAACCGGGAAAGGGGCAGCGAATCCCGGGTGGGGTGCGGAATTCCAGAGGGATCCCAGAGCCCCTCCTCGGGAACTCCGGTGAACTTTGGGATTGGGAATTTATGGGGAAAACCGGGAAAGGGGCAGCGAATCCTGGGTGGGGTGCGGAATTCCAGAGGGATCCCAGAGCCCCTCGTGGGGAACTCCGGTGAACTTTGGGATGAGGGAATTAATGGGGAGAACGGCTTGGGGGCGAAAGGAGAAGCGGGAGAGGAGCGGCGAAGGGGTTAAGCGCGAAGGGGTTAAAGGCGGCGCGGAGGGTGAGCTCAGGTAGGCCGGGCCTGGGGCTCCCCTTTCCGAGGGCTCCTTTTCCAAGGAAGCCGGGCCCGGAGGAGGGGCCGGGCCGCCCATTCCCGCCGCTATAAAAACCCCGCGGTTCCAGCCCGCGGCTCCCGGAGGATGCGCACGTGCGCCGGGAGCGGCGGCGGCGAGCCCCAAAACCGGGGATAAACCGGGGATAAACCGGGGATAAACCGGGATAAACCCGCCCCCCCCCCCACCTCCCCAAAAAACAAACCGGGATAAAAACCCGCAAACCCGGGATAAACCCGCCATCAAACCCCGCGGCCACCGGGGCAAAACCCGGAGTAGCGGCGCGATAAAACCCCTAAAAAGCAGGATAAAAGCGGGGTAAAAGCGGGAGAAAAGCCCCCAAAACCCGGGAGAGGAGCGGGATAAAAGCCCTCAGAGCGGATCGGCGAGAGCCATGAGCGGCCGGAGCTGAGCGCTGCTGCCGGCTCTCCAGCGGCTTTTCCAGCCATGTCCTTCGCCATGCTGCGCTCGGCGCCGGGGCGCTTCCTGTACCCCGAGATCAGCGCGCTGTCCGAGGACGAGGAGAACAGCGAGAGCTCGGGCTCGGAGGAGAAGCCCTTCCACATGGAGGGCGACGCGTTCGGCGTGCGGGGCGGCAAGCGGCGGCCCGGCAAGAGCCGCGGGCGGCTGGCGCGGGAGCCGCGGCAGCGGCACACGGCGAACGCCCGCGAGCGGGACCGCACCAACTCGGTGAACACGGCGTTCACGGCGCTGCGCACGCTGATCCCCACCGAGCCGGCCGACAGGAAGCTCTCCAAGATCGAGACGCTGCGCCTCGCCTCCAGCTACATCTCGCACCTGGGCAACGTGCTGCTGCTCGGCGACGCGGGCGGCGGAGGGCAGCCGTGCCACGGGGCGGCGGCGGCGGCGGCGGCGGCGGGGCCGGGAGCGGCGGCGGCAGCGGCGGCGGCGGCGGCAGCGGCGTTCTGCAGCGGAGGGAGCGCGTCCCCGCCCGGGCGGGAGAGCGAGAGCGGGCAGCCGCGGCAGATCTGCACCTTCTGCCTCAGCAACCAGCGCAAAATGGTGAGCGGCGATGATGGGGATAACGGGAATAACGCGAATAACGGGGATACCGGGGTCCGGGATAGCGGGAATGGGGATCCCGGGATAGCGGGAATGGGGATCCCGGGATTCCCAGTCCCGGCAGATCGGCACCTTCTGCCTCAGCAACCAGCGCAAAATGGTGAGCGGTGATGCCGGGAATACCGAGAATAACGCGAATAACGGGGATACCGGGGTCCGGGATAGCGGGAATGGGGATCCCGGGATAGCGGGAATGGGGATCCCGGGGTGCTCAGCCCCGGCAGATCGGCACCTTCTGCCTCAGCGACCAGCGCAAAATAGTGAGCGGTGATGCCGGGAATACCGAGAATAACGGGAATAACGGGGATACCGGGGTCCGGGATAGCGGGAATGGGGATCCCGGGGTGCTCAGCCCCGGCAGATCGGCACCTCCTGCCTCAGCGACCAACCCAAAATGGTGAGCGGTGGTGATGGGGGTAACGGGAATAACGGGGATAGCGGGGCTACTGGGGTCCGGGACAGCGGGAATGCCGCGGGGACAGAGGGAATAGGGAGCAGGACCGGGGTGCGCAGCCCCAGCAGGTCTGCACCTCCTGCCTCAGCAGCCAGCGCAGAATGGTCACTGCTGGTGATGATGGGGATAACGGGGATACCGGAGATTCCGGGGTCCGGGATAGATAGCGGGAACGCCACGGGGATTTGGGAATGGAGATTGGGATTTGGGAATGGTGGTATTCCCAGCCCCGGCAGATCGGCACCTTCTGCCCCAGCAACCGGCGCGAAATGGTGACTGCTGGTGATGATGGGGATAATGGGGACACTGGGGTCCGGGACAGCGGGAATGCCACGGGGATTTGGGAATGGGGAATTTGGGAATCGCGGGGTGCCCAGCCCCGGCAGATCGGCACCTTCTGCCCCAGCAACCGGCGCAAAATGGTGAGCGGTGCCGGGAATAACGGGAATAACGGGGCTCGGGATAGTGGGAGGGAATACTGGGGAGAAAGAAGAGTACCAGGATTTGGGAATGGGGGCTCCCGGGGTGCCCAGCCCCGGCAGGTCTGCACCTTGTGCCTCAGCAACCGGCGCAAAATGGTGAGCGGTGGTGATGGGGATAACGGGGGTACCGGGAATATTGGGGGATTTGGGGATCCCGAGGTGCCCAGCCCCGGCAGATCGGCACCTTCTGCCTCAGCAACCGGTGCGAAATGGTTGAGTTTGGGACAGACAGAGGGAACGGGGACCGGCACAGCGGGAACACTGGGAATGCCGAGCAGGATACCGGGAATGCCACGGAGACAGAGGGAAAGGGGAGCAGGATTTGGGATTGGGGAGCAGGATTTGGGAATCCTGGGATGTTCAGCCCCGGCAGATCTGCGCCCTCTGCCTCAGCAACCAGAGGAAGCTCGCGAGTCCCGGAGGGTTTGGGATGCAGGGACTGGGATACTGGGAATGGGGGCCGGGATACTGGGAATGGGTGCCAGGATACTGGGAATGGGGGCCGGGATACTGGGAATGGGGACCGGGATACTGGGAATGGGGACTGGGATACTGGGAATGGGGGCTGGGATACTGGAAATGGGGGGCCGGGATACTGGGAATGGGGGCCGGGATACTGGGAATGGGGACAGGGATACTGGGAATGGGGACCGGGATACTGGGAATGGGGGCCGGGATACTGGGAATGGGGACTGGGATACTGGGAATGGGGACAGGGATACTGGGAATGGGGGCCGGGATACTGGGAATGGGGACTGGGATACTGGGAATGGGGACAGGGATACTGGGAATGGGGGCCGGGATACTGGGAATGGGGACTGGGATACTGGGAATGGGGACAGGGATACTGGGAATGGGGGCCGGGATACTGGGAATGGGGACTGGGATACTGGGAATGGGGACAGGGATACTGGGAATGGGGGCCGGGATACTGGGAATGGGGACTGGGATACTGGGAATGGGGACCGGGATACTGGGAATGGGGACAGGGATACTGGGAATGGGGGCCGGGATACTGGGAATGGGGGCCGGGATACTGGGAATGCCGTGGGGATTGAGGGAAAGGTGGCCTGGGATTCAGGAATGAATCCCACAGGGATGTGGGGAATTGTGTCCCAGGATTCGGGAATGTTGTGGGATGGGGATTCGGGAATGAATCCCGCAGGGATAAAAGGGAACGGGGGCTCCCAGCTTCCCAAGAAACCGGAGATTCCCGGGTTTCTCCCGGTGTTTGTTCACTCCGAGGGGCAGCAGGAGGCAGGGAATTGTATCCCGGGAATTCCAGGATGAATCCCTCGGGGAACTGAGTCCCGGCATGCGGGAATGCCGAGGGGATGAAGGGGATGGGGACCGGGATTTGGGATTTGGGATGGGAATGCCGAGCTCCCGCGCGGGGTTTCATGGAAAAAGTGGCGATTCCCGGGTTTATCCGGGTGAAAATTCTGTTTGTTCCACTCTGAGGAGCAGCGGGATTCAGGGAATTGTGTCCCGGGAATTCGGGAGTGAATCCCGTGGGGATGTGGGGAATGGGGATTGGGAATTCGGGAGTGAATCCTGTGGGGATGTGGGGAATGGGGATTGGGAATTCAGGAGTGAATCCCGTGAGGATTCAGGGAATTGTGTCCCGGGAATTCGGGAGTGAATCCCGTGGGGATGTGGGGAATGGGGACTGGGAATTCGGGAGTGAATCCCGTGGGGATTCAGGGAATTCTGTCCTGGGAATTTGGGAATAATGAATCCCGTGGGGATGTAGGGAATGGGGACTGGGAATTTGGGATCTACACTGGGAACGACGAGATCCCATGTGGGTCTTCCCAAAAAAACGGCGATTCCCAGTTTATCCCAGCGATTCCCAGTTTATCCCAGTGATTCCCGGGTTTATCCCAGTGATTCCCAGTTTATCCCAGTGATTCCCAGGTAATCCCAGGGATTTGCAGTCTATCCCAGTGATTCCCAGGTAATCCCAGGGATTTGCAGTCTATCCCAGTGATTCCCAGCTTTATCCCAGCGATTCCCAGTTTATCCCAGTGATTCCTGGGTTTATCCCAGCGATTCCCAGTTTTTCCCAGCGATTCCCAGTTTATCCCAGCGATTCCTGGGTTTATCCCAGTGTTTTCCCACTCCTGGGATAAGCGGGAATGCCGAGGAGCTCCTGCTTGGAGCTGCAGGCACAGCAGAGGCTGCCGGAGGCAGCTCTAAAATCAATGGGAAAATCCACGGAAAATCCGTGGAAAATCCATAAAAAATCCACGGAAAATTCAGGGAAAATCCATGGAAAAATCCACGGAAAATCCAGGAAAAATTAATGGGAAATCCATGGAAAATCCACGAAAAATCCATGGAAAATCCACGAAAAAGCCTCTCTGGAGCCACAGGAAAAGGAACTGGGATTTGGGATTGGCTCCCAGTGTTCCCAGTAGCTCCATAACAAGATCCCAGTGTTCCCAGTAACTCCATGAAAGGGATCCCAGTGTTCCCAGTAACACCATAACGGGGTTCCCAGAATTCCCAGTAACTCCATGAAAGGGATTCCCAGTGCTCCCAGTAACTCCATAACAAGATCCCAGTGCTCCCAGTAACTCCATACTGGGGTTCCCAGTGTTCCCAGTAACTCCGTGAAAGGGATCCCAGTACTCCCAGTAACTCCATGAAAGGGATTCCCAGTATTCCCAGTAACACCATATCGGGGATCCCAGTGTTCCCAGTAACTCCGTAATGGGATTCCCAGTGCTCCCAGCAACTCCATACCGGGGCTCCCAGTATTCCCAGTAACTCCATGAAAGGGATCCCAGTACTCCCAGTAACTCCATGAAAGGGATTCCCAGTATTCCCAGTAACTCCATACCGGGGCTCCCAGTATTCCCAGTAACTCCATGAAAGGGATTCCCAGTGTTCCCAGTAACTCCATACTGGGGTTCCCAGTGTTCCCAGTAACTCCATACTGGGGCTCCCAGTATTCCCAGTAACTCCATGAAAGGGATCCCAGTACTCCCAGTAACTCCATATCGGGGATCCCAGTGTTCCCAGTAACTCCATACTGGGGTCCCAGTGTTCCCAGTAACTCCATACCGGGGCTCCCAGTATTCCCAGTAACTCCATGAAAGGGATCCCAGTGCTCCCAGCAACTCCATAACGGGGCTCCCAGTGTTCCCAGTAACTCCATGAAAGGGATTCCCAGTGTTCCCAGTAACTCCATACCGGGGCTCCCAGTGTTCCCAGTAACTCCATAACGGGGATCCCAGTGCTCCCAGTAACTCCGTAACGGGGCTCCCAGTGTTCCCAGTAACTCCATGAAAGGGATTCCCAGTGTTCCCAGTAACTCCATACCGGGGCTCCCAGTGTTCCCAGTAACTCCATAACAGGGATCCCAGTGTTCCCAGTAACTCCGTAACGGGGATCCCAGTCCCTGAGTGCCGGCACTCCCAGTTCCCAATCCCAGTGCCCCCGGATTTTGGGATTTCCCAGATTTTGGGATTCCCTCTCCTCTCCCGATTCCCTGGATTTTGGGATTCCCTCTCTCCCGATTCCCTGGATTTTGGGATTTCCCAGATTTTTGGATTCCCTCTCCTCTCCCAATTCCCTGGATTTTGGGATTCCCTGGATTTTGGGATTCCCTCTCCTCTCCCAATTCCCAGATTTTGGGATTCCCTCTCCTCTCCCGATTCCCTGGATTTTGGGATTCCCTGGATTTTGGGATTCCCTCTCCTCTCCCAATTTCCTGGATTTGGGGATCACCAAACTCTGGAGTTTTCCACCCAAACCATTCCCGAAGCCTGACAGCTCTTTTGGGAAAAGGGGAATTTTGGAAAAGGGGAATTTAGGGAAAAGGAAATTTGGGAAAAAGGGAATTTGGGTAAAAGGGAATTTGGGAAAACGGGAATTTGGGAAAAGGGGAATTTGGGAAAAGGGGAATTTAGGGAAAAGGAAATTTGGGAAAAAGGGGATTTGGGAAAAAGGGAAATTGGGAAAAGAGAATTTGGGAAAAGGGGATTTTGGAAAATGGAATCTGGGAAAAAGGGAATGTGGGGGAAAATGGAATTTGGAAAAAATGGAATTTTGGAAAAAGGTGATTTAGGAAAAGGGAATTTGGGAAAAAGAGAATGTGGGAAAAGGGGAATTTGGGGAAAATGGGAATTTAAGAAAAGAGGAATTTGGGTAAAAGGGAAATTGGGAAAAGAGGAATATGGGGAAAAGGAAATGTGGGAAAAAGGAAATTTCGTAAAAGGGAAATTTAGGAAAAGAGGAATTTGGGGAAAGAGGAGTTTGGGAAAAGATGAATTTGGGGGAAAAGGGAATGTGGGGAAAAGGGTATTTGGGAAAAATGGAAATTGAGGAAAAGGGAAATTGGGAAAAGGGAAATGTGGGGAAAAGGAAATGTGGGAAAAGGGGAATTTGGGGAAAATGGGAATATGGGAAAAAGGGTATTTGGGAAAAGGGGAATTTGTGAAAAGGGGACTTTGGGAAAATGGGAATTTGTGAAAAGGGGATTTGGGAAAAAGAGAATGTGGGAAAAAGGGAAAATGGGGAATTTGGGGAAAGCTCAGATCTTGGGGATGACCCTGCCCAGGCTGCCGGGAACCCCTGGGAATGGGATCCACGCTCACTCCAGCCAGGAATGGGATCCCAGCTCACTCTGGGTCCTTGCCAAGGCTCAGGAATCTGGGAATGCTCCAGCCAGGAAAGGACCCTGAACCCGACCCCATTCCAGCATTCCCAGGGGTTTTTCCAGGCCTGGAGCCCTCCATGGGCAGGGGCTCCTTCCCCTACCCTGGGATGCTCCCGGGACACGCCCAGGGATCAATTCCTACAAATCCCCATCCTCAATTCCGGACTAATTCCTATGAAATCCCATCACCAGTTTGGATCAATTCCTACAAATCCCCATCCTCAATTCCGGACTAATTCCTATGAAATCCCATCACCAGTTTGGATCAATGCCTACAAATCCCCATCCTCAATTCCGGACTAATTCCTATGAAATCCCATCACCAGTTTGGATCAATGCCTACAAATCCCCATCCTCAATTCCGGACTAATTCCTATGAAATCCCATCACCAGTTTGGATCAATGCCTACAAATCCCCATCCTCAATTTTCCATCAATCCCAATAATTCCCACCCCGAGTTCTGGATCAATTCCTATAAATTCCCATCCCTAATTTCGGATCAATTCCTATAAAATCCCATCGTCGGTCTGGATCAATTCCATACGAATTCCCACCCTTAATTTTCCATCAATCCCAGTAATTCCCCTCACCAATCTTTCATCGATCACTATAAACTGCATCGTTGATTTTGGATCAATCCCAATAAATCCTCACCCTTAATTTAAAAATTCCTACAAATTCGCAGTGTCAGTTTGCCATCAACCCAAATAATTCCCATCCCTCCTTTTCCATAAATTCCTATAAAATCCCATTGCGCCTGCAATTGGGGCTGGAATCAGAACTGGAATTTGGGGCTGGAATCAGAACTGGAATTGGGGCTGGAATTAGAATTGGAATTGGGGCTGGAATCAGAACTGGAATTGGGGCTGGAATCAGAACTGGAACTGGGGCTGGAATCAGAACTGGAATTGGGGCTGGAATCAGGGCTGGATTTGGGGCTGGAATCAGAATTGGAATTGGAGCTGGAATCAGAACTGGAATTGGGGCTGGAATTAGAACTGGAATTAGGGCTGGAATTAGAACTGGAATTGGGGCTGGAATCAGGGCTGGATTTGGGGCTGAATTCGGATCCGGAATTGGGGCTGGAATCAGAACAGGAATCAGAACTGGATTTGGGGCTGGAATCAGAATTGGAATTGGAGCTGGGATCAGAACTGGAACTGGGGCAGGAATTAGAACTGGAATTAGAACTGGATTTGGGGCTGGAATCAGAATTGGAATTGGAGCTGGGATCAGAACTGGAACTGGGGCAGGAATTAGAACTGGAATTAGAACTGGAATCAGAACTGGAACTGGGGCTGGAATCAGAACTGGAATCAGAACTGGAACTGGGGCAGGAATTAGAACTGGAATTGGGGCTGGAATTAGAATTGGAATTGGGGCTGGAATCAGGGCTGGATTTGGGGCTGAATTCGGATCTGGAATTGGGGCTGGAATCAGAACTGGAATCAGAACTGGAATTATAACTGGAATTAGGGCAGGAATTAGAACTGGAATTGAGGCTGGAATTGGGGCTGGGATTAGAACTGGGATTAGAACTGGGATTAGAACAGGAATCGGCTGGAATTAGGGCTGGATTTGGGGCTGGAACTAGAACTGGAATCAGAACTGGAATTGGGGCTGGAATTAGAAATGGAATTAGAATTAGAACTGGAATTGGAACTGGGATTAGCACAGGAATCAGCGGGAATTAGGGCTGGAATTGGGGCTGGAATCAGGGCTGGGATTGGGGCTGGAACTAGAATTGGAATCAGAACTGGAATTGGGGCTGGAATTGGGGCTGGAATTGGGGCTGGGATTGGGGCTGGAACTAGAATTGGAATCAGAACTGGAATTGGGGCTGGAATTGGGGCTGGAATCAGGGCTGGGATTGGGGCTGGAACTAGAATTGGAATCAGAACTGGAATCAGAACTGGAATTGGGGCTGGAATTGGGGCTGGCTGGAATTAGAACTGGAATCAGAACTGGAATTGGGGCTGGAATCAGGGCTGGAACTAGTACTGGAATTAGAACTGGATCTGGAACTGGAATTGGGGCTGGAATCAGAGCTGGATTTGGGGCTGGAATTGGGGCTGGGATCAGAGCAGGAATTGGGGCTGGAATCAGAGCTGGATTTGGGGCTGGAATTTGGGCTGGAATCAGAGCTGGATTTGGGGCTGGAATCAGAGCTGGATTTGGGGCTGGAATTGGGGCTGGGATCAGAACTGGATTTGGGGCTGGAATTGGGGCTGGGATCAGAGCTGGATTTGGGGCTGGAATCGGAGCCGGAGCCGCCGCTCCCCATCGTGCCGGGTTTTTTTGGGATACATTCCCGTGGATTTGGGGTTTATGGGGTGTGAGGGGAATCCCATCCCACCCTTTGATCCCCGGGGGGTGTCGGACAAGGCCGAGGAAATGAGATCCAGACCCTCGGGAATGCCGGGAATGCCGGGAACGGCTCCGGGGCTTGGGATCATCCCATGGCTCCCATTCCCGCCCCAAATCCCTCTGGGATCATCCCATGGCTCCCATTCCCACCCCAAATCCCTCTGGGATCATCCCAGAATTTCCATTCCCACCCCAAATCCCTCTGGGATCATCCCAGGGCTCCCATTCCTGCCCCAAATCCCTTTGGGATCATCCCAAAGTTTCTATTCCCACCCAAATCCCTCTGGGATCATCCCAAAGTTTCCATTCCCACCCCAAATCCCTTCGGGATCATCCCAGGGCTCCCACTCGCACCCCAAATCCCTCTGGGATCATCCCAAAATTTCCATTCCCACCCCAAATCCCTTTGGGATCATCCCAAAGTTTCCATTCCCATTCCCGCCCCAAATCCCTCTGGGATCATCCCAGAATTTCCATTCCCGCCCCAAATCCCTCTGGGATCATCCCAGGGCTCCCACTCGCACCCCAAATCCCTCTGGGATCATCCCAAAGTTTCCACTCCCGCCCCAAATCCCTCTGGGATCATCCCAGAATTTCCATTCCCACCCAAATCCCTCTGGGATCATCCCAGGGCTCCCATTCCCACCCCAAATCCCTCTGGGATCATCCCAAAGTTTCCATTCCCACTCCAAATCCCTCTGGGATCATCCCAGGGCTCCCATTCCCACCCCAAATCCCTCTGGGATCATCCCAGGGCTCCCATTCCCGCCCCAAACTTGGCTTTTCCCTGGATGGGAGCACCTGATCCCACGGGAATGGGGTGGGATTTGGGGCCCTTCCCAACCCCAGGCATTCCAGGACTGCAGGTGGGAGCAGGAGACTTCCCAAAGTGTGGGATCGGCTGCCTAAAATCCATCCTGCCCGGAAAATTCACCCTAAAATCCTCTTCCCGTCCCAAAAATCCCTAAAATCCTCCTTCTGTCCCCAAAATAAAACATCTCCCTAAAATCCTGTTCCCGTTCCAAGAATCCCGAAATTCTTCTCCCTAAAATCCTTCCCCTGTCCCTCAAAAAACCCTCCCTCAAATCCTTTTCCCAATCCCAAAGATTCCTAAAATCCTCTTCCTGTCCCAAAAATCCTCTCCTGCCTGCCTGCCCCCCACAGATCCCAAAAGAAAAACACCCTAAAAATCCTGTCCCCATCCCAAAAATCCCTACAATTCCCAAAAAAAACCCTCCCTAAAAATCCTTTTCTTGTCCCCAGAATCCCAAAAAAAACCCCACCCTGAAATCCTCTTCCTGCCCAAGAAATCCCGAAACTGTGGCTCCAAGGGATCCGATGGCAGCGCCACGCCATTCCCAGGAAAACCGGGAGGGAAAGGGAGCGGGGAAATCAGGATGGGAGCTTGGGACCCGGGAACATCCCAGGGATTTTTGGGTGGGCCGGGCCCAAATCCTGGGAAAACTCGGCAGAAATCCAGGGCGGTTTCCCAGCCGGAACCCGAGGGTTAGGAAGGAAAATCTGGGATAATCAATCCGGGATAATCCGGGCGGGGGTTGTGGCAGGAATTCCTTGGAATTTTCCCGCAGGTGGGGACAGAGGCCCCCCGGTGTTCCCAAGCTCCGGCCCCGCATCCCCGCGGGAAGGCCGAGCTTTCCCGGGATTTTCCACACTGGGGTCTGCTCAGATCCCCCCAAAAAAATTCCCAATCCAAGCCAGGAATTCTCAGGCTGGGAGAGCTCCAGGACTGGAAAAATGGGATTTGGTAAAAAAAAAAAAGACAAAACAAAAAACCAAAACCAAAAGGGATTCCCGGATTCCAACGGTGCCAAGGGAATTCCAGGCTGGAATTCCGGGAGCCAGCAGAGACCTGGGATCCAGAGAGGCTTTTCTGGGAGCAGGGAGTGACTGAGGTGGGAAAATGGGAAAGATCCTCCGGATCCTTGGGATCCTCGGGATCCTCGGGATCCCGGCCCCTTCCGTGGGGAAGCACAGGGGATGGGAGAGGGGATTTGGGACCCGGAGAGGATTTGGGATCCAGGAACTTCCCTCTGGAATCTCCTCAGGATCCTGAGGGGAATTGGGACCCGGAGGGGATTTGGGATCTGGAGGGGATTTGGGGTAAAGGAATTCCACTCTGGAATCTCCTCGGGATCCAGGGGAGGATTTGGGATCCAGGATATCGGGATCCAAGATATTGGGATCCAGGATACTGGGATCCAGGATATTGGGATCTGGGATATCGGGATCCAAGATATTGGGATCCGGGATATTGGGATCCAGGATATTGGGATCTGGGATATTGGGATCTGGGATATTGGGATCCAGGATACTGGGATCCAAGATATTGGGATCTGGGATATTGGGATCCGGGATATTGGGATCTAAGATATTGGGATCCGGGATATTGGGATCCGGGATATTGGAATCCAGGATATTGGGATCCAAGATATTGGGATCTGGGATATTGGGATCCAAGATATTGGGATCTGGGTTATTGGAATCCAGGATATTGGGATCCAGGATATTGGAATCCAGGATACTGGGATCCAAGATATTGGGATCCGGGATATTGGGATCCAAGACATTGGGATCTGGGATATTGGGATCCAAGATATTGGGTTCCAGAGGGGATTGAGATCCAGAGGGAATTCAGGATCCAGAGGGGATTTGGGATAAAGGAATTCCCGTCTGGAATGCTCGCAGAGGGAATTGTGATCTAGGGGGAAACTGGGGTCTGGAAGGGATTTGGGATCAAGGAATTCCCGTCTGGAATCTCAGGATCCAGCGGGCAATAGGGATGCAGGGGAAAACTGGGATCCAGGGAGGATTTGGGAAATGCCGGGAGAGGGGAAATGCCAGGAATGCCAGGGAAAACCCCAGCACAGCTTCCCAAGGAAAGGATTTCCAAGGAAAACTCCTGGCTTTTGGTACAAGGAGCAGGAATTCCATGAGATTCCCGAACCACCCTGGACCCAGGAGTTTCCCTGAGCCATTCCCGCTTTCCCCAGGATGAGATCACCCAAACCCAGGTTTTCCATGGAAAAATCCCAGATTTAGGCACAAGGAGCAGGAATTCCACGGGATTCCCAAACCATCCCAGAGCCGGGAGCTTCCCCGAGCCATTCCCGCTTTCCCCAGGATGAGATCACCTAAATCCAGGTTTTCCATGGAAAAATCCCAGATTTAGGCACAAGGAGCAGGAATTCCACGGGATTCCTGAGTTACCTGGAGCCGGGAGCTTCCCCGAGCCATTCCCGCTTTCCCCAGGATGAGATCACCTAAACCCAGGTTTTCCATGGAAAATTCCCAGATTTAGGCACAGGGAGCAGAAATTCCACGGGATTCCCAAACCATCCCAGAGCCGGGAGCTTCCCCGAGCCATTCCCGCTTTCCCCAGGATGAGATCACCTAAACCCAGGTTTTCCATGGAAAATTCCCAGATTTAGGCACAGGGAGCAGAAATTCCACGGGATTCCCAAACCATCCCAGAGCCGGGAGCTTCCCCGAGCCATTCCCGCTTTCCCCAGGATGAGATCACCTAAATCCAGGTTTTCCATGGAAAAATCCCAGATTCAGGCACAAGGAGCAGGAATTCCATGGGATTCCTGAGTTACCTGGAGCCGGGAGCTTCCCCAAGCCATTCCCGCTTTCCCCAGGAGGAGATCACCCAAACCCAGGTTTTCCATGGAAAAATCCCAGATTTAGGCACAGGGAGCAGGAATTCCATGGGATTCCTGAGTTACCTGGAGCCGGGAGCTTCCCTGAGCCTTTCCCAATTTTCCCAGGATGAGATCACCTAAATCCAGGTTTTCCATGGAAAAATCCCAGATTTAGGCACAGGGAGCAGAAATTCCACGGGATTCCTGAGTTACCTGGAGCCGGGAGCTTCCCTGAGCCTTTCCCAATTTTCCCAGGAGGAGATCACCCAAACCCAGGTTTTCCATGGAAAAATCCCAGATTTAGGCACAGGGAGCAGGAATTCCACGGGATTCCCAAACCACCCTGGGGCCGTTCCCGCTTTTCCCCCCTTCAGG
This sequence comes from Ammospiza maritima maritima, assembly GCA_036010785.1. Lineage (NCBI taxonomy): Eukaryota > Metazoa > Chordata > Aves > Passeriformes > Passerellidae > Ammospiza > Ammospiza maritima. Next base: position 1,247,267 of record CM069666.1, read on the forward strand.
GCAGGATCACCCCCGTCCAGGTTCAGGTTTTCCATGGAAAAACCCCAGAATCGGGCACAGGGAGCAGGGATTCCGCGGGATTCCCGAACCACCGCGGGGCCGTTCCCGCTTTTCCCCCTTCAGGGCTGCACCCAAATCCAGGTTTTCCATGGGAAAACCCCCCAGATTCAGGCACAGGGAGCAGGGATTCCGCGGGATTCCCGGCCCACCGCGGGGCCGTTCCCGCTTTTCCCCCTTTCCCGAATCCCGAATTGCTGCCGCAGGGAGGGAGGGAGGGAGGGAGGCAAAAGCGCTGCGGCTGCGGCTGCTGCACTTTGGGATTTTCCCGATCCCCGTTTCCGCTCCAGACGGCCCCGAGCTCCCGGGGATTGAACATCTGGGAAATCGGAGCGCAATCAATCCCCCCTCTGCCGTCTGCCCTCCCCTCCCAGGCCGCGGCAACAAAGGCACGCACGGACGGACGGACGGACGGACGGACGGGGCCGCACGTGCGGGGCGGGCAGGGACAACGGCGGGGAGCGGTTGGGGTGGGCATGGGCAGGGAAAACGGGAATGGCATCCCCAAAAACGGGGATGGAAAACGGGAATGGCATCCCGAAAAACGGGGATGGGAAACGGGAATGGCATCCCGAAAAACGGGGATGGAAAACGGGAATGGCATCCCGGAAAACGGAGATGGGAAACGGGAATGGGATCCCCAAAAACGGGGATGGGAAACGGGAATGGGATCCCGGAAAACGGGGATGGGAAACGGGAATGGGATCCCGGAAAATGGGGATGGGAAACGGGAATGGGATCCCGAAAAACGGGGATGGGAAACGGGAATGGGATCCCGAAAAACGGGGATGGGAAACGGGAATGGGATCCCCAAAAACGGGGATGGAAAATGGGAATGGGATCCCCAAAAACGGGGATGGGAAACGGGAATGGGATCCCGGAAAACGGAGATGGGAAACGGGAATGGGATCCCGGAAAATGGGGATGGGAAACGGGAATGGGATCCCGGAAAACGGAGATGGGAAACGGGAATGGGATCCCGGAAAATGGGGATGGGAAACGGGAATGGGATCCCGAAAAACGGGGATGGGAAACGGGAATGGGATCCCCAAAAACGGGGATGGGAAACGGGAATGGGATCCTGAAAAACGGGGATGGGAAACAGGAATGGGATCCCGAAAAACGGGGATGGGAAACGGGAATGGGATCCCCAAAAACGGGGATGGGAAACGGGAATGGGATCCTGAAAAACGGGGATGGGAAACGGGAATGGGATCCCGAAAAATGGGGATGGGAAACGGGAATGGGATCCTGAAAAACGGGGATGGGAAACGGGAATGGGATCCCCAAAAACGGGGATGGGAAACGGGAATGGGATCCTGAAAAACGGGGATGGAAAACGGGAATGGGATCCCTAAAACAGGGATGGAAAATGGGAATGGGATCCCAAAAAACAGGGATGGAAAACAGGAATGGGATCCCGAAAAACGGGGATGGGAAACGGGAATGGGATCCCAAAAAACGGGATAGGGAAAAGGGGAAAGGATTGGGATGTGGATGGGAAACGGGAATGGGATCCCGAAAAATGGGGATGGGAAACGGCAGGGAGGATGGGATGGGGATGGAGAACAGGAATTGGATCCCAAAAAATGGGGATGGACAATGGGAATTGGATCCCTAAAACAGGGATGGAAAATGGGAATTGGATCCTGAAAACTGGGATAGGGAAAAGGGAGAGGATGGGATGGGGATGGAAAATGGGAATTGGATCCCAAAAAATGGGGATGGAAAATGGGAATTGGATCCCAAAAAGTGGGACAGAGAAAAAGGACAGGATGGGATGGGGCAGGGAGTGGGAACTGGATCCCAAAAACCTGGGATGGGAAATGGGGAAAGTTTGGGAGGAGGCAGGCAAGAGGATCCCAAAAAATGGGAATGGGGAAAAGGGGAAAGGTTTGGAATAGGGCAGGGAATGGGAATTGGATCCCAAAAACTGGGAATGGAAAATGGGGGAGTCTCAGATGGGGATGGGAAATGGGAATGGGATCCCAAAAAACAGGGATGGGAAATGGGAACTGGATCATGGAAAACGGGGAAAAGTTGGGGATGGGGCAGGGAACTGGATCCCAAAAACTGGGAATGGGGAAAAGGGAAAGGTCTGGGATGGGGCAGGGAGTGGGAATTGGATCCCAAAAACCAGGGATGGAAAATGGGAATTGGATCCCGAAAAATGGGAATGGGGAAAAGGGAGAGGATGAGATGGGGATGGAAAATGGGAATTGGATCCCAAAAAATGGGGATGGAAAATGGGAAATGGATCCCAAAAAATGGGAATGGGGAAAAGGGAGAGGATGAGATGGGGATGGAAAATGGGAATTGGATCCCAAAAACTGGGAATGGAAAATGGGAATGGGATCCCAAAAAATGGGGATGGAAAATGGGAATTGGATCCCGAAAACTGGGGATGGGGAAAAGGGAGAGGATGAGATGGGGATGGAAAATGGGAATTGGATCCCAAAAACTGTGAATGGAAAATGGGAATTGGATCCCGAAAAATGGGGATGGAAAATGGGAATTGGATCCCGAAAAATGGGAATGGGGAAAAGGGAGAGGATGAGATGGGGATGGACAATGGGAACTGGATCCCAAAAAATGGGGATGGACAATGGGAATTGGATCCCAAAAAATGGGGATGGGGAAAAGGGAGAGGATGAGATGGGGATGGACAATGGGAATTGGATCCCAAAAAATGGGGATGGAAAATGGGAATTGGATCCCAAAAAATGGGGATGGACAATGGGAATTGGATCCCAAAAAATGGGGATGGAAAATGGGAATTGGATCCCGAAAACTGGGGATGGGGAAAAGGGAGAGGATGAGATGGGGATGGAAAATGGGAACTGGATCCCAAAAAATGTGAATGGAAAATGGGAATTGGATCCCGAAAAATGGGGATGGAAAATGGGAATTGGATCCCGAAAACTGGGGATGGGGAAAAGGGAGAGGATGAGATGGGGATGGAAAATGGGAACTGGATCCCAAAAAATGTGAATGGAAAATGGGAATTGGATCCCGAAAAATGGGGATGGAAAATGGGAATTGGATCCCAAAAAATGGGGATGGACAATGGGAATTGGATCCCAAAAAATGGGGATGGAAAATGGGAATTGGATCCCAAAAAACGGGGATGGGGAAAAGGCAGAAGCTGGGATGGGGATGGGAAATGGGAACTGGATCCCAAAACCTGGGAATGGGGAAAAGGGAAAGGTCTGGGATGGGGCAGGGAGTGGGAACTGGATCCCAAAAACCAGGGATGGGAAAAGGGAATAGGATCCTGGAAAATGGGAAAGGTTTGGGATGGGGCAGGGAACGGGAACCGGATCCCAAAAACCTGGGAATGCCCAGGAGGACTGGGGGATACTGGTTATACTGGGAGCGGTACTGGGAGTGATACTGGAGTTACACTGGGAGCGGCAGCGCGGCACTGCTGGTGACAGGTGGCAGAGATGGTGGCACTGGTGGCACTGGGGTTGTACTGGTTATACTGGTTGTACTGGTTATACTGGGGGCTATACTGGTTACACTGGGGGCTATACTGGTTATACTGGATTATACTGGTTATACTGGGGTTGTACTGGTTATACTGGGGGTTATACTGGTTATACTGGATTATACTGGTTATACTGGGGGCTGTACTGGTTACACTGGGGGCTATACTGGTTATACTGGATTATACTGGTTATACTGGGAGTTGTACTGGTTACACTGGATTATACTGGTTACACTGGGGGTTGTACTGGTTATACTGGTTGTACTGGTTATACTGGGGGCGATACTGGTTATACTGGGGTTGTACTGGTTATACTGGGGTTGTACTGGTTATACTGGGGGCTATACTGGTTACACTGGGGGCTATACTGGTTACACTGGGGTTGTACTGGTTACACTGGGGGCTATACTGGTTATACTGGAGTTGTTACTGGTTATACTGGTTACACTGGGATTATACTGGTTACACTGGGGGCTATACTGGTTACACTGGATTATACTGGTTACACTGGGGGTTATACTGGTTACGCTGGGATTATACTGGTTATACTGGGATTATACCGGTTATACTGGTTACACAGGGGGCTATACTGGTTACACTGGGGGCTATACTGGTTATACTGGGATTATACCGGTTATACTGGGGGCTATACTGGTTATACTGGAGGTTATACTGCTTACACTGGGGGCTATACTGGTTATACTGGTTATACTGGGGGCTATACTGGTTACACTGGGGGCTATACTGGTTATACTGGGGGCTATACTGGTTATACTGGGGTTGTACTGGATTATACTGGGGTTGTACTGGTTACACTGGGGCTGAACTGGTTATACTGGGGGCTGTACTGGGGGCTACATTGGGAACAGAGCAGGGATCAGGGACAGCTCTGGGGAATCCTGGGAAGATTCCCTGGGATCGCAGGAGGATTCCCAGGAAGGGATTCCAAGAGAATTCCCAGAGAAGGGATCTGGGAGGATTCCCTGGAAAAGGATCCAAGGGCGATTCCCAGGAAGGGATTCCAGGAGAATTCCCAGAGAAGGGATCTGGGAGGATTCCCAGGGAAGAGATCCCAGAGGATTCCTGCGAGGGGAATTCCGCTGGGAGGGGGATCCCGGGAGGATCCCAGCAGAATTCCCAATTCCAGGTTTGATCCCGTCTCCTTTCCCTCCCGCAGAGCAAAGACCGGGACAGGAAGACGGGACAGCTCCGGAGCTAGGCCGGGAATTCCAGCCGGGAATCCCAGCCGGAGCAGGGGAAGCCACGCTGGAGGATTCCCGGATCCAGGGACGTTTTCCTGCCGGATCCCGCGGGAAGAGCGGCACCGACATTCCAGAGGATCCCACGGGACACAGAGGAGGTGCCGGAATTCCGGGAGATCCCGGGAATGCGGAGCCGCTCCGGGAATCCTCGGGAATTCCTGCCCCGGGATTCCGGATCATGGAACACTTGGATCCGCTCTGGGAATTCCTGGGAATTCCTGCCCCGGGATTCCGGGTCATGGAACACTTGGGAATCCTTGGGAATTCCTGCCCTGGGATTCCCGATTACAGAACACTTGGAACTCTGGGAATCCTCGGGAATTCCTGCCCCGGGATTCAGGATCATGGAACACTTGGATCTCTTGAATCCAGTCTGGGAATCCTTGGGAATTCTTGCCCCGGGATTCTGGGTCATGGAACACTCGGATCCACTCTGGGAATCCTCAGGGAATTCCTGCCCTGGGATTCCGGATCACGGAACACTCGCATCTCCTCTGAAAATCCTTGGGAATTCCTGCCCTGGGATTCCGGATCACGGAACACTCGCATCTCCTCTGAAAATCCTTGGGAATTCCTGCCCTGGGATTGTGGATCACGGAACACTTGGATCTCTGGGATCCACTCTGGGAATCCTCAGGAATTCCTGTCCTGGGATTTCAGATCACAAAACATTTGGATCACTCGGATCCACTTGGGAATCCTTGGGAATTCCTGGGAACCCCTGCCCCGGGATTCCTGCCTGCGGAACACTCGGATCTCCCGGATCTGCTCTGGAAATCCCTGGGAATTCCTGGGAATCCCTGCCCCGGGATTCCTGCCTGCGGAACATTTGGATCTCCTGGAGCTGCTCTGGGAATTCCTGGGAATCCTGCCCCGGGATTCTTGCTCCTGGAACACTTGGATCTCCCAGATCTGCTCTGGAAATCCTTGGGAATCCCTGTCCCAGGATTCCCGCTCACAGAACACTTGGACCTCCCGGATCTGCTTGGGAATCCCCGGGAATCCCTGCCCTGGGACCCACCGAGGCTCACGGAGCACTTGGCTCTCCTGGATCTGCTTCCCACTCGATCCTGGAACTGATCCTGGAACGGATCCAGGAACGGATCCCTGAGCGCGGGGTGCAGGGGCTGCATTTTTTGGGAATTATCAATCACATGCTGGAATTTCATGTTGTTGATGTGGGAATTAATTAAATCTGGATTTTGTGTCATTAATCAGGAATCTGGGTCATGATCCTTGAGGGAATTCCTTCCTTTCTCTTTTCCCTTTTTTCCCTTTTCATTTTCCCTTCTCCTTTTCCTCTTCCCTTCCCTTTTCTCCTTTTTCCTTCTCCCTTTTTCCCCTTTTCCCACAGGTTATTCCCAGCCACCACCGACATTCCCAGCGCCAGAAGGGGCAGGTAAAAACCAGGAATCTGGGAAATCCTGAGGAAATGAACCCCAGCACTTCCCAAAGCTCCCCCGAGGGATCCCAGGACAACGGGGTGTTCCCAAATCCGGGGTGTTCCCAAATCCAGGGCGTGCCAAGGGCAAGGAAAGGGCAGGATGAGGGAGAGGCCTGGAATGTGGGGCACCAGGAGGGGGAGGAAAACTGGGATGGGATCTGGGACTGGGATCAGAGCTGGGATGGGACCAGGAACAGAAACAGAACTGGGATGGGATTGGGATCAGAGGTGGGATGGGATCAGAACCAGAACTGGGGTGGGATTGGGATCACAACTGGGGTGGGATTGGGATCAGAACCAGAACTGGGATGGGATCGGGATCAGAGCTGGGATTGGGATTGGGATCAGAGCTGGGATCGGGATCAGAACTGGGATGGGATCGGGATCAGAACTGGGATGGGAATGGGAAGAGAACTGGGATGGGGATCAGAACTGGGATGGGATTGGGATCAGAACTGGGGTGGGATTGGGATCAGAACCAGAACTGGGATGGGATCGGGATCAGAGCTGGGATTGGGACTGGGATCAGAGCTGGGATTGGGATCAGAACTGGGATGGGAATGGGAAGAGAACTGGGATGGGGATCAGAACTGGGATGGGATCGGGATCAGAACTGGGGTGGGATTGGGATCAGAACCAGAACTGGGATGGGATCGGGATCAGAACTAGGGTGGGATTGGGATCAGAGCTGGGATGGGATCGGGATCAGGATCAGAACTGGGATGGGATTGGGATCAGAACTGGGATGGGATCAGAACTGGGATGGGATCAGAACTGGGATGGGATCGGGATCAGAACTGGGATGGGATCGGGATCAGAGGTGGGATGGGATCGGGATCAGAACTGGGATGGGAATGGGAAGAGAACTGGGATGGGATCGGGATCAGAACTGGGATGGGATTGGGATCAGAACTGGGGTGGGATTGGGATCAGAGCTGGGATGGGATCGGGATCAGAACTGGGATGGGATCAGAACTGGGATGGGGATCAGAACTGGGGTGGGATTGGGAACAGAAACAGAACTGGGATGGGATTGGGAACAGAATTGGGATGGGATCGGGATCAGAACTGGGATGGGATCTGGGATAGGAATTAGAACTGGCCCAAGACTCAAATCCAGCAGAGATCCAGGATAAGCCCCAGGACCAGGATTCCCATGGGATTCCCTGATCCCGAGTGATTCCCATGAATTATCCAAAGGCACCGGCACCGAGGGGGGCTGGGAATGTGGGGAGGGCTGGAGAGCGAAGAGGATTCCCAGGAAAAGGTTGTCGGGTCCATGGGAAGAAAATCAGGGAATTGCAGAGCCTGGAAAAGCCCCTGGAGCCTCCCAAATCCACTGCCAGCCGTGTCCCCATCCTGCATCCACAGGGACGGGAATTCCAGCTGGGAATGGGGATCCCAGCCCGGAATTCCAGCTGGGAATGGGGATCCCAACCCAGAATTCCAGCTGGGAATGGGGATCCCAGCCCGGAATTCCAGCTGGAAATGGGGATCCCAGCCCGGAATTCCAGCTGGGAATGGGGATCCCAGCCCGGAATTCCAGCTGGGAATGGGGATCCCAGCCCGGAATTCCAGCTGGGAATGGGGATCCCAGCCCGGAATTCCAGCCCTTTCCAGGGGAATATTCCCAAAAATCCCACCTCAATGCTGTTCCCAGCCTTTCCCAGCCCCAGGCTCAGCTGGAGTGGGGAAAAGGCTCCGGATCCAGCTGGGAATTCCACGGGAATTGCAGCATTCCCTGATCCCACAGATCCCGAGGGGCTCCTGGTTCCCTTTTCCCAGCTCCTGGTTCCCTTCCCATCCCATTCCCGGCTCATTCCCATCCCATTCCCGGCTCATTCCCGGCTCCGTCCCTGCCCCCGCCGGCCGGGGCCTGGCCCGGGATTTTCCGGGACATTTTTGCTCCATGAAATCAGCGCAGGCTCCCGGATCCGCACGTCGCGGCCTTGGCTCCCGCGGGATTGGCCCCGAGCCGGCAGCCGCTGTTCCCGCTGCCAGCCGCGGCTCCCGGAGCTCAGGAACGCAGGAATCCGGGCCCCGGGCCCGCCGCGGCTCCGCAGCAGCAGCAGCCGCGCAGGGATTTTGGGATCCGCGGCCATCCCCGCGCCCGGAGCTGCTCCCGATTTCCCTGCGGGCCCGGGAGACCCAGAGTGGGAAAGGAAGATCCGGACTGGGAATTCTGGCCAGCCTGGAGGCTCCTGGGAGAGGATTCTGCCTCATTCCCAGCTCCCGGGGCAGATCCAGCGGGAATGAGCCTCGGGAATGTCCCTGCCCGGCGTCACCGGTCCCCCCAAATCCAGGAATTCCTGGGGCTGGAAAATCCCTGCGGATGGGGATTTCATCCTGGACGTGTCCCCATCCCGCATCCACAGGGATGGGAATTCCAGCTGGGAATGGCGATTCCAGCCCGGAATTCCAGCTGGGAATGGGGATCCCAGCCCGGAATTCCAGCTGGGAATGGGGATCCCAGCCCAGAATTCCAGCTGGGAATGGGGATCCCAGCCCAGAATTCCAGCTGGGAATGGGGATCCCAGCCCGGAATTCCAGCTGGGAATGGCGATTCCAGCCCGGAATTCCAGCTGGGAATGGGGATCCCAGCCCAGAATTCCAGCTGGGAATGGGGATCCCAACCCGGAATTCCAGCTGGGAATGGGGATCCCAGCCCGGAATTCCAGCTGGGAATGGGGATCCCAACCCGGAATTCCAGCTGGGAATGGGGATCCCAGCCCGGAATTCCAGCTGGGAATGGGGATCCCAACCCGGAATTCCAGCTGGGAATGGGGATCCCAGCCCGGAATTCCCAGAGGAAAATTCCCAAAAATCCCCCTCTGGACAGCTCTGGGGGTGCCAGGGGTGGGATACGGATCCGGGTGCTCCTAAATCCCGCTGTGCCAGGAAGGTGAGGCTCCCCCAGCTGCCAGAATTCCCAAAAATCCCTTCCATATTCCAGGAAAGCTGCAGAGGGGTTTGGGATGCAGGCTGGAGGGATGGGAAACAGGGAAATACCGGATTCCAATGGAATATTGGGATTTTGGGATGGAATTCCCAGAGAATCTGGGGCTGCTCCAGCCCTGGAGCATTCCGGGATAGTGGGAGCTGTCCCTGCCCATGGAATGGGACAATCCCTAAAATCCCTTCCAACCAAAACCATTCCAGGATTCCCTGGACAGCCCTGGAATTGTCCCCAGGCCAGGCTGGAGCATCCCAGGACAGCAGAGGCATCCCTGCCCATCCCTAAATCCTGTCCATCCCAAACCATTCCAGGATTCCCTGGACACCCCCAGAATTACCCCAGGCCAGGCTGGAGCATCCCAGGACAGCAGAGGCATCCCTGCCCATCCCTAAATCCTGTCCATCCCAAACCATTCCAGGATTCCATGGACACCCCCAGAATTACCCCAGGCCAGGCTGGAGCATCCCAGGACAATGGAGCCCTCACTGCCCATGGAATGGGACAATCCCCAAATCCCGTCCACCCCAAAGCTTCCAGGAGTCCCTGGCGCAGCCGGAGCACTTCCAGGCCCCATTCCCAACAAATCCCAGCCCCCACTCCTAATTCCTGACCGTTCCCAGTGACTCCCAGTCCCCGTTTCCAGTAAATCCCAGTCGCTATTCCCAGTGAACCCCAGCTCCCATTCCCAATCTCCGGCCATTCCCAGTGACTCCCAGCCCCCCTTCCCGATTCCTGGCCATTCCCAGTGAACCCCAGCCCCCAGTCCCAGTGAACCCCAGCTCTCATTCCCAATCCCTGGCCATTCCCAGTGACTCCCAGCCCCCATTCCCAGTTCCTGACCATTCCCAGTGAACTCCAGCTCTCATTCCCAATTCCTGACCATTCCCAGTAACTCCCAGCCCCCAGTCCCAATTCCTGGCCATTCCCAGTGAACCCCAGCCCCCATTCCCAGTGAACCCCAGCTCTCATTCCCAATTCCTGACCATTCCCAGTGACTCCCAGCCCCCATTCCCAGTTCCTGGCCATTCCCAGTGAACCCCAGCTCTCATTCCCAATTCCTGACCATTCCCAGTAACTCTCAGCCCCCATTCCCAATCCCTGACCATTCCCAGTGAACCCCAGCCTCCATTCCCAGTGACTCCCAGCCCCCATTCCCAGTTCCTGACCATTCCCAGTGAACCCCAGCTCTCATTCACAATCCCTGGCCATTCCCAGTGAACTCCAGCTCTCATTCCCAATTCCTGACCATTCCCAGTAACTCTCAGCCCCCATTCCTAGTGACTCCCAGTCCCCATTCCCAATCCCTGGCCATTCCCAGTGAACCCCAGCTCTCATTCCCAATTCCTGACCATTCCCAGTAACTCTCAGCCCCCGTTCCTAGTCCCTGGCCATTCCCAGTGAACCCCAGCCCCCATTCCCATTAAATCCCATCCCTATTCCCAGTGAATCCCAGCCCCATTCCCAATTCCTGGCCATTCCCAGTGAACTCCAGCTCTCATTCCCAATCCCTGGCCATTCCCAGTAACTCAGCCCCCATTCCCAATTCCTGGCCATTCCCAGTGACTCCCAGCCCCCATTCCCATTAAATCCCATCCCTATTCCCAGTGACTCCCAGCCCCCCTTCCCGATTCCTGGCCATTCCCAGTGAACCCCAGCCCCCAGTCCCAGTGAATCCCAGCCCCCATTCCCAATTCCTCACCATTCCCAGTGAACCGCAGCCCCCAGTCCCAATTCCTCACCATTCCCAGTGACTCCCAGCCCCCATTCCCAGTTCCTGACCATTCCCAGTGAACCCCAGCTCTCATTCCCAATCCCCGACCATTCCCAGTGACTCCCAGCCCCCAGTCCCGGTGACTCCCAGCCCCCATCACTCGCGGTGGCTCCCAGCCCCCACAGTTCCCAATCGCGGGCCATTCCCGGCCCCTGGAATGAGCTGCCAGGCTCCCACCTGATCCATCAGCAGCTGCTCCCGGCCATTCCCGGCCCGCACCTGCAATTCCTGCCGGGAACCACATGTGACCCCTCCTGTGATCCCTGATTTATTCCCTGCCAGCCAGCGCTCTCCCCCCTGCTCGCCCCGTGCCTGCCAGCTGGGAATCACATCCCCAAAAAAAACCCCATCCCAAAAAAAACCCCATCCCAAAAAAACCCCCCCGGGGTGGGAAGGGGGGGGAAGTCACAGCGAGCACTCCGCGCTATTTTCCGTCCCGCTTTCTTTCCCCGCTGGTTCTTTGGCGGTGTTTTTTGTTTCCCCCGGCGGCTGGCCCCCCTGCCCGCTCCGCGGCGCTTCCCGAGCCGCTCCAGGTGCGCTGGGAAGCGCCGGCCCCGCGCCGCCTCCCCCGTGTCCGTCTGCGGCGGGAGCAGGAAGCCAAATCCGCCTCTGGAATTCTTCACTCGCTCCTCGTTGCCGGCTCCCGCGGGATGCCGGGGTCAGGCTCCCTCTGCCGCTTTCCCGGCTCTCCCTGGATGAGCTCGGGTTACAATGCCGGCTCTGTTCCCGCCCGGGCCCCCGGCGAGCCCTAATCCCGCTCCGCTGGCTCCCGGATTGATTTTCGGGGATTTGGGATCGTTCCCGGCTTTTTCCTGCGCCTCCCCCGGATTCTCCGGGCCTCCGCTGAGAGGATTTGGCCGGGAGAAATTGGGGGGGGGGGGGGGACGGAACGGGAATGGAGAGGCCGGGGAAGGATGGGGAATGGGAAATGGGATATGGGGAATGGGATATGAGGATGTGGGGAAATGGGATATGGGGAAAAGGATATGGAGAAATGGGGAAATGGGATATGGGGAAATGGGATATGGGGAAATGGGATATGGGGATGGATGGGGTGAAATGGGATGTGGGGGATATGGGGGAATGGGATATGGGGAAATGGGGAAATGGGATATGGGGAAATGGGATATGGGGAATGGGATATGGGGAAATGGGGAAATGGGATATGGGAAATGGGATATGGGGAATGGGATATGGGGAAATGGGGAAATGGGGAAATGGGGAAATGGGATATGGGGAATGGGATATGGGGAATGGGATATGGGGATGGATGGGGTGAAATGGGATGTGGGGGATATGGGGGAATGGGATATGGGGAAAGGGATATGGGGGATATAGGATATGGAGAATGGCATATGGAGATACAGGATACGGGGATATGGGAAATGGGGAACTGGGAAATGGGATATGGGGAAACGGGATATGGGGGAACGGGGAAATGGGATATGGGGAAACGGGATATGGGGGAACGGGATATGGGGGAATGGGATATGGGGAAATGGGATATGGGGGAATGGGATATGGGAAATGGGATATGGGGAAAGGGATATGGGGGATATAGGATATGGAGAATGGCATATGGAGATACAGGATACGGGGATATGGGAAATGGGGAACTGGGAAATGGGATATGGGGAAATGGGATACGGGAAATGGGGAAATGGGATATGGGGAAATGGGATACCAGGAATGGGATTATGGGGAAAGGGATACGGGGATGGGGGGAAATGGGACATGGGGGAAGGGATGTGGGGAAAGGGAAATGCGATACGGGGATATAGGATGTGGGGAATGGGATGTGGAGATATAGGATATGGGGATGTGGAGATACAGGATATGGGAAATGGGGAACTGGGAAATGGGATGGGGGGAACTGGGAAAAAGGGATGGGGAAATGGGATATGGGATGTGGGGAACTGGGATATGGGAAATGGGGAACTGGGAAATGGGATATGGGGAAAGGGATGTGGGGAAATGGGATAAGGGGAACGGGGAACTGGGAAATGGGATGTGGGAAATGGGACATGGGGAAAGGGATATGGGGAGGAAAGAGAAATGGGATATGGAGATATGGCATACGGGGAATAGGATATGGGGATATGGGATATGGGGATATGGGGAAATGGGATGTGGAAATGGGATGTGGGGGAATGGGATGTGGGGAAATGGGATATGGGATACAGGGAACTGGGCTAGGGAACTGGGATGTGGGGAACTGGGAAATGGGATTGGGAAAATGGGATGTGGGGAGCTGGGAAATGCGATGGGGAGAACTGGGAAATGGGATGGGGAGAACTGAGAAATGGGAAACTGGGAAATGGGATGTGGGGATGTGGGGAAAGGGATATGGGAAATGGAATATAGAGATATGGGAAATGGGGAATGGGGAATGGGGAACTGGGATATGGGATGGGGGAACTGGGAAAAAGGGATGGGGAAATGGGATATGGGGATATGAGAAAGGGGAAAAGGGATATCGGAAATGGAATATGGGATATGGGAAATGGGATATGGGAAATGGGATATGGGAAATAGGAAATGGGATATGGGATATGGGAAATGGGATATGGGAAATGGGATATGGGGAATGGAATATGGGATATGGGAAATGGAATATGGGATATGGGGAATGGAATATGGGATATGGGAAATGGGATATGGGAAATGGGATATGGGATATGGGATATGGAAAATGGGATATGGGAAATGGGATATGGGATATGGGATATGGAATATGGGAAATGGGATATGGGAAATGGAATATGGGAAATGGAATATGGGATATGGGAAACGGAATATGGGATATGGGAAATGGGATATGGGAAATGGGATATGGGAAATGGAATATGGGATATGGAAAATGGGATATGGGAAATGGGACATGGGATATGGGATATGGAATATGGGATATGGGAAATGGAATATGGGATATGGGAAATGGAATATGGGATATGGAATATGGGATATGGGAAATGGGATATGGAATATGGGATATGGGAAATGGGATATGGGGAATGGAATATGGGAAAAGAGATGTGGGGAAATGGGATATGGGGATATGGGGATATGGGGAACTGGGAAATGGGATATGGGGAAATGAGATATGGAGATATAGGGTAAGGGGATATGGGGAATGGGGAACTGGGAAATGGGATATGGGGAAAGGGATGTGGGGAAAGGGAAATGGGAAATGGAGATACAGGATATGGGGATAAACGATATAGGGAAATGGGGTGTGGGGAACTGGGAAATGGGACGTGGGGAAATGGCAGGTGGGGAACCGGGGAACTGGGAAATGGGATATGGGAAAAGGGATGTGGGGAAATGGGATGTGGGGAAATGGGATAAGGGGAATGGGGAACTGGGAAATGGGAAATGAAGAACTGGGAACTGGGAAATGGGACGTGGGGAAATGGCAGGTGGGGAACTGGGGAACTGGGAAATGGGATATTGGAAAAGGGATGTGGGGGAATGGGATAAGGGGAATGGGATGTGGGGAAATGGGATAAGGGGAATGGGGAACTGGGAAATGGGGAATGAAGAACTGGGAACTGGGAAATGGGACGTGGGAAAATGGCAGGTGGGGAACTGGGATATGGGGAAATGGGGAAATGGGGAATGAGGAACTGGGAAATGGGAAATGGGGAACGGGATGTGGAGAAAGGGATATGAGGAACTGGGAAATGGGATTATGAGGAACTGGGAACTGGGAAAATGGGGAACTGGGAAACGGGATGTGGAAAACTGGGAAATGGGATGTGGGGAAAGGGACCTGGGATATGGGAAAAGGGCTGGGGATGTGTGTCCAGGAGGCTGAGATCCCTATGGGACGAGCCAGGGATGCAGGGTTTGGAATGCCGGAGCCACGTGCTCCCTGTGCCTCAGTTTCCCTCTGGAACTGAGCTGTCCAGGGGTTTGGGGGGGGTCTTTTCCCAGGGAAGGACCCCAGGGCAGAGCACGGACACGGAGACTCCCGGAATTCCAGGATGGACAGAAGGACACAGGGAACGCTGGACCGGGACCCTCCCAGCTCCAAGCACGGCATTTCCACGGACGGGGACAATTCCCGGGATCCCACAGCGCTCCAGCCTGGCCTGGGACCCTCCCAGGGATTCCATGGAATCCCAAACCGGTTCAGGACGGAAGGGACGTTTGGGGTGATCCCATTCCCACGGGGCAGCTCCCGCTACTCCATGATTCCCCAGCCCTGAATTCTCTGGGAATTCCATCCCAAAATCCCAATATTCCACGGGAAGCCATCCCCTGTTTCCCATCCCTCCAGCTGCATCCCAAACCCCTCTGCCGCTCTCCCAGGAAAACCCTGGAAAAGGCTCTGGAAGCGGCTCTGGGACCTCCTGGAATTCCCGGCTCCTCCTGCTCATTCCCAACCTGCCCTTCATCCCAGGGAGGTTCCAGGCAAAATTCCCGGCTCCCTCTGCAGCACATTCCCGACTTTCCCCTCCATCCCAGGTGGAATTCCTGGTTCCCCCTGCACATTCCCAACTTTCCCCTCCATCCCAGGCGCAATTCCCAGCTCCCCCTGCACATTCCCAACTTTCCCCTCCATCCCAGGCGCAATTCCCGGTTCCCCCTGCACATTCCCAACTTTCCCCTCCATCCCAGGCGCAATTCCCGGTTCCCCCTGCACATTCCCAACTTTCCCCTCCATCCCAGGTGGAATTCCCGGTTCCCCCTGCACATTCCCAACTTTCCCCTCCATCCCAGGTGGAATTCCCGGCTCCCCCTGCACATTCCCAACTTTCCCCTCCATCCCAGGTGGAATTCCCGGTTCCTCCTGCACATTCCCAACTTTCCTCTCCATCCCAGATGGAATTCCCGGTTCCTCCTGCACATTCCCAACTTTCCCCTCCATCGAAGATGGAATTCCTGGCTCTCCCTGCACATTCCCAACTTTCCCCTCCATCCCAGGTGGAATTCCCGGTTCCTCCTGCACATTCCCAACTTTCCCCTCCATCCCAGGCGCAATTCCCGGTTCCCCCTGCACATTCCCAACTTTCCCCTCCATCCCAGATGGAATTCCCAGATCCCCCTGCACATTCCCAACTTTCCCCTCCATCCCAGATGGAATTCCCAGATCCCCCTGCACATTCCCAACTTTCCCCTCCATCCCAGGTGGAATTCCCAGATCCCCCTGCACATTCCCAACTTTCCCCTCCATCCCAGGTGGAATTCCCGGCTCTCCCTGCAGCACATTCCCAACTTTCCCCTCCATCCCAGGCGCAATTCCCGGTTCCCCCTGCACATTCCCAACTTTCCTCTCCATTCCAGGTGGAATTCCCGGTTCCCCCTGCACATTCCCAACTTTCCCCTCCATCGAAGATGGAATTCCTGGCTCTCCCTGCACATTCCCAACTTTCCCCTCCATCCCAGGCGCAATTCCCGGCTCCTCCTGCACATTCCCAACTTTCCCCTCCATCCCAGGTGGAATTCCCGGCTCCCCCTGCACATTCCCAACTTTCCCCTCCATCCCAGGTGGAATTCCCAGATCCCCCTGCACATTCCCAACTTTCCCCTCCATCCCAGGTGGAATTCCCGGCTCCTCCTGCACATTCCCAACTTTCCCCCTGCACATTCCCAACTTTCCCCTCCATCCCAGATGGAATTCCCAGATCCCCCTGCACATTCCCAACTTTCCTCTCCATCCCAGGTGGAATTCCCAGATCCCCCTGCACATTCCCAACTTTCCCCTCCATCCCAGGTGGAATTCCCGGCTCCCCCTGCACATTCCCAACTTTCCCCTCCATCCCAGGTGGAATTCCCAGATCCCCCTGCACATTCCCAACTTTCCCCTCCATCCCAGATGGAATTCCCGGCTCTCCCTGCAGCACATTCCCAACTTTCCCCTCCATCCCAGATGGAATTCCCAGATCCCCCTGCACGTTCCCACTTTTCCCTTCATCCCAGGAATTTTCTGGTGGAATTCCCGGCTCTCCCTGCACATTCCCAACTTTCCCCTCCATCCCAGATGGAATTCCCGGCTCCCCCTGCACATTCCCAACTTTCCCCTCCATCCCAGGTGGAATTCCCGGCTCTCCCTGCACATTCCCAACTTTCCCCTCCATCCCAGATGGAATTCCCGGCTCCCCCTGCACATTCCCAACTTTCCCCTCCATCCCAGGTGGAATTCCCGGCTCTCCCTGCACATTCCCAACTTTCCCCTCCATCCCAGATGGAATTCCCGGCTCCCCCTGCACATTCCCAACTTTCCCCTCCATCCCAGGTGGAATTCCCAGATCCCCCTGCACATTCCCAACTTTCCCCTCCATCCCAGGTGGAATTCCCGGCTCCTCCTGCACATTCCCAACTTTCCCCCTGCACATTCCCAACTTTCCCCTCCATCCCAGGTGGAATTCCCAGATCCCCCTGCACATTCCCAACTTTCCCCTCCATCCCAGGTGGAATTCCCAGATCCCCCTACACATTCCCAACTTTCCCCTCCATCCCAGATGGAATTCCCGGCTCTCCCTGCAGCACATTCCCAACTTTCCCCTCCATCCCAGATGGAATTCCCAGATCCCCCTGCACGTTCCCACTTTTCCCTTCATCCCAGGAATTTTCTGGTGGAATTCCCGGCTCTCCCTGCACATTCCCAACTTTCCCCTCCATCCCAGATGGAATTCCCGGTTCCCCCTGCACATTCCCAACTTTCCCCTCCATCCCAGGTGGAATTCCCGGTTCCCCCTGCACATTCCCAACTTTCCCCTCCATCCCAGGTGGAATTCCCGGTTCCTCCTGCACATTCCCAACTTTCCTCTCCATCCCAGATGGAATTCCCGGTTCCTCCTGCACATTCCCAACTTTCCCCTCCATCGAAGATGGAATTCCTGGCTCTCCCTGCACATTCCCAACTTTCCCCTCCATCCCAGGTGGAATTCCCGGTTCCTCCTGCACATTCCCAACTTTCCCCTCCATCCCAGGCGCAATTCCCGGCTCCCCCTGCACATTCTCAACTTTCCCCTCCATCCCAGGTGGAATTCCCAGATCCGCCTGCACATTCCCAACTTTCCCCTCCATCCCAGGTGGAATTCCCGGTTCCCCCTGCACATTCCCAACTTTCCCCTCCATCCCAGGTGGAATTCCCAGATCCCCCTGCACGTTCCCAACTTTCCCCTCCATCCCAGATGGAATTCCCGGCTCTCCCTGCAGCACATTCCCAACTTTCCCCTCCATCCCAGATGGAATTCCCAGATCCCCCTGCACGTTCCCACTTTTCCCTTCATCCCAGGAATTTTCTGGTGGAATTCCCGGCTCCCCCTGCACATTCCCAACTTTCCCCTCCATCCCAGGCGCAATTCCCGGTTCCCCCCGCAGCACATTCCCAGTTTTCCCTCCCATGCCATCCTGGGCGTTTTCCAGGTGCAATTCCCGGCTCCCAGCCCCGGAACTCCCGGGGTTCGTGGGGAGGAGCCGCTCCGGCTCCAGCCGGGAATTCCAGCCGGGAATTGCGGCCCGAGCTGGGATTTACCAGGGGCTCCTGGAAAAACGCTCCCAAATCCCACAGTGCCGCACCTGGAAAAGCGCCACAGAGCCGGGACAGAGCCGGGACACAGCCGGGGGCTCCCAGATCCCGGTGGGAAAAGCGGGAATGGGACCGAGCCCGGAGGAAACCGGGAATTCCCTTGGAATTCCACCCGAGCCCAGGAATTCTCGGTTTTCCCTGGAATGCTCGCTTTTCCCTGGGAATTCTCAATTTTCATGGGAAATCTTCTTTTCCTAGGAATCCCTTGTTTTTCCTGGGAATGCCTGGTTTTCCTTGGGAACACCCCGTTTTCAAACCCTGGAATTCTCACTTCTCCAGGAAATTCTCATTTTTCTCTGGAATACTCGGTTTTCCCTGGAATTCTCATTTTTTCCCCCTGGAATTCTTGGTTCTACTGGGAATTCCTGGTTTTCCTGGGAATTCTATTTTTTCCTGGGAATGTCAAATTTTCCTGGAAATGCCCCATTTTTCCTAGGAATTCTTCTTTTCCCTGAAAATAACCCATTTTTCCTGGGAATATCACACTATTCCTGGAAATCTCCAATTTTTCCTAGGAATCCTCATTTTTCCTGGTAAGCCCCCGTTTTTCCTGGGAATTCCCTGGTTTTCCTTGGAATTCTTGTTTTTCCTGGGAATACCCCCTTTTTCCAGGGAATACCCTGTTTTTCCTCGGAATTCTCATTTTTCCTGGAAATCCTAAAAAAGACCTCAAAATTCCCTAAAATAACAATTCAAAACTCCTGAAAGAAATCCCTCAAAATCCCCTACAAAACCACCTCAGAGTTCTGTTAAAAACACCACAAAATTCCCTAAAAGAACAATTCAAAGCTCCCGAAAAATGACCTCAAAATTCTCTAAAAACCACCAAAAAATTCCTTAAAAGAACAACTCAAAATTACTTTTAAAAGCACCTCAAAATTCCCCAAAAGAACAACTCAAAACTCCTGAAGAAAGACCTCAAAATTCACTAAAAAACGCCTCAAAATTCCTTAAAAGAACAACTCAAAATTCCCTAAAAAAGCACCTCAAAATTCCCTAAAAAAACACCTCAAAATTACTTTAAAAAGCAGCTTAAAATTCCCTAAACAATTCAAAAGTCCTGAAAAAAACCC
This sequence comes from Ammospiza maritima maritima, assembly GCA_036010785.1. Taxonomy (NCBI): domain Eukaryota; kingdom Metazoa; phylum Chordata; class Aves; order Passeriformes; family Passerellidae; genus Ammospiza; species Ammospiza maritima. The sequence goes on from CM069666.1 coordinate 1,266,860, forward strand.
TCAAAATTCCCTAAAAGCACAACTCCAAACTCCTGAAAAAAACCCTCAAAATTCCCTAAAAAACACCTCAAAATTGCTGAAAAAAGACCTCAAAATTCCCTACGACCCACCTCAAAATTCCCTAAAAAAACACCTTAAAACTCTTGAAAGAAGACATCAAAAATCCCTAAAAAAACCCCCCTAAATTCCCTAAAAAACCCCCCAAAATTCCCTAAAACAACAACTCCAAATTCCTGAAAAAAGACCTCAGAATTCCCTAAAACCCACCTCAACATTCCCTAAAAAAAACCCCTCAAAATTCCCCTAAAAACCACCTTAAAACTCTTGAAAGAAGACATCAAAAATCCCTTAAAGAACCCCCAAAATTCCCTAAAAAACCCCCCAAAATTCCCTAAAACAACAACTCCAAATTCCTGAAAAAAGACCTCAAAGTTCCCTAAAACCCACCTCAAAATTCCCTAAAAAAAACCACCTCAAAATTCCCTAAAAAACCGCTTTAAAACTCTTGAAAGAAGACATCAAAAATCCCTTAAAGAACCCCCAAAATTCCCTAAAACAACAACTCCAAATTCCTGAAAAAAGACCTCAGAATTCCCTAAAACCCACCTCAACATTCCCTTAAAAAAACCACCTCAAAATTCCCTAAAAAAACACCTTAAAACTCTTGAAAGAAGACATCAAAAATCCCTTAAAGAACCCCCAAAATTCCCTAAAAAAACCCCCAAAATTCCCTAAAACAACAACTCCAAATTCCTGAAAAAAGACCTCAAAGTTCCCTAAAACCCACCTCAAAATTCCCTAAAAAACCACTTTAACACTCTTGAAAGAAGACATCAAAAATCCCTTAAAGAACCCCCAAAATTCCCTAAAAAACCCCCCAAAATTCCCTAAAACAACAACTCCAAATTCCTGAAAAAAGACCTCAAAGTTCCCTAAAACCCACCTCAAAATTCCCTAAAAAAAACCACCTCAAAATTCCCTAAAAAACCGCTTTAAAACTCTTGAAAGAAGACATCAAAAATCCCTTAAAGAACCCCCAAAATTCCCTAAAACAACAACTCCAAATTCCTGAAAAAAGACCTCAGAATTCCCTAAAACCCACCTCAACATTCCCTTAAAAAAACCACCTCAAAATTCCCTAAAAAACCACCTTAAAACTCTTGAAAGAAGACATCAAAAATCCCTTAAAGAACCCCCAAAATTCCCTAAAAAAACCCCCAAAATTCCCTAAAACAACAACTCCAAATTCCTGAAAAAAGACCTCAAAGTTCCCTAAAACCCACCTCAAAATTCCCTAAAAAACCACTTTAACACTCTTGAAAGAAGACATCAAAATTCCCTTAAAAACCCCTCAAACCCCCTCAAAATTCCCAAAAAAATCGAGGCTATCCCCCCAGCTTTGGCTCCGTCTCCCCCCCGCCCTCTTTGGGAATATCCCGGGATAAATTCGGATATTTTTATTTCCAACCTCCCCCCTTGAATCTTTCCGCGCTGCTTTTCCTGCCCGCGGCACAGAAACTTTCCCGGTGCCGATCCAGGATTCCTGGCGTGCTCCTGCCTCGCGTTTTGCCAAATCCCATTTTCCATTCCCTTTTTTTCCCTTGGAATTCTGCCCTCCTTCCCTGGCTTGGGAGGAACCTGCTGCTGCTGCCTTGGGAGCGTTCCCGGTATCGTGGGGGGCTCCAAACTGGGAATTCCTGGGCTCGGGGGGCGTCTGGGAATTACAGCCTGGGTAGGGGATTGCAGCCAAAAATCCCAGTTTTCCCTGGGAAGCCATTCCGGTCATTCCCTGAATCCTGACCCCGCTTTTCCAACCATTCCCTGAATCCTGAACCCAATCCTGCTTTTCCAACCATTCCCTGAGTCCTGATCCAAATCCCACTTTTCCAATCAACTCTGAATCCTGATCTCACTTTTCCAGTCATTCCCTGAATCCCAACCCCCCTTTGGCAGCCCCCGGATTCCCTGGGAATTCCATCCCAAAATCCCAATTTTCCACGGGAAGCTATTCCGGTCATTCCCTGAATCCTGACCCCGCTTTTCCAACCATTCCCTGAATCCCGATCTCGCTTTTCCAACCATTCCCTGAATCTTGACCCCAATCCCACTTTTCCAGTCATTCCCTGAATCCCAATCCCCCTTTGGCAGCCCCGGATTCCCTGGGAATTCCATCCCCAAACCCCAATTTTCCATGGGCAGCCATTCCCTGCTTCCCACCCCAATCCCCTCTGCAGCTCTCCCAGAAAATCCCCTGGAAAAGGCTCTGGAATTCTCCTCTGGAAATTCACTTTTCTTCCCAGAAATTGGGGCAGAACGAGGGGATTTGGGGCTCCTAGGAATGGGGAGCATTCTCCTCCATCCCAAACCTTGGGAATCCTGGGATGAGAGGGGAAAATCCGGGATAAGAGGGGTGGGAATGTGGCTGCGGTGGGATTCCCTGGAATTCCCTCCTGGAAGGGCCGGGGATCCTGAGACAGCCCCGAATTCTCTGGGAATTCCATCCCAAAAATCCCAGTATTCCATGGGAAGCCATTCCAGTCATTCCCTGAATCCTGACCCCAAATCCCACTTTTCCAACCATTCCCTGAATCCTGACCCCAAATCCCACTTTTCCAACCAGTCCCTGAATCCTGACCCCAAATCCCACTTTTCCAGTCATTCCCTGAATCCTGACCCCAAATCCCACTTTTCCAACCATTCCCTGAATCCTGACCCCAAATCCCACTTTTCCAACCATTCCCTGAATCCTGACCCCAAATCCCACTTTTCCAACCATTCCCTGAATCCTGACCCCAAATCCCACTTTTCCACTCATTCCCTGAACCCCAATCCCCCTTTGGCAGCCCCGGATTCCCTGGGATTTCCATCCCCAAACCCCAATTTTCCACGGGCAGCCATTCCCTGTTTCCCACCCCTCCACCTGCACCCCGAACCCCTCCCCACCTCTCCCAGAAAAACCCCTGGAAAACAGTCCGGGATTCTCCTGGCACTCCCCGCTCCCCCAGCTGCATTCCCGAGGGATTTTCCAGGCCAGGTCCCAGCTGGAAGCCCGAGGCTCCGAGGGCTCCGTGGCCAGCCGGGTTCGGGAGCGGGGCCCCCGCAGCCGCCGCCGCCGCTTCCGGAGCAGCCGCCGCAATTCCAGAGCCCCCTTGCCGAGGCCCTCGGGAAGAGCCTCCCGCCCGCCCTCCCGCTAAAGCAGCAGCAGCAGCAGCAGCGGCAGCGCTCCCGTTCGGAGCAGGCTCCGCTCGTTAAAGTTATGGATGGAAAAGGGAAAAAAAATAACCAAAAAAAAAAATATGGGAAAAGCTCCGGAGGGAGCGGGGGAGAAAGGGGGGGGGGGAAGAACAATGGGATAAGAGGGATAAAACCTGGGATAACACCCGGGATAACACCCGGGATAACACCGGGGATGGGGTAACGGGACCGGCAGTGGAAGTGCCCCAGGCTGCCCCAGTTCGCCCATCCCGGTGTTTCCCAGCTGGTTCCCATCCCGGGATCAGCGGCCAGCTGGGATCGGCATCAAAGGAGCCGCTCCCGGCGGGATCGGGGCTGGAGCGGCCCCCGCGCCCCTCCCGGGGGGCTGCACCTGCAGCCTCAGCCCACGGCGCCGGGGAATTTATCCCCCATCCCTCAGCCCACAGGGCCGGGGATCCATGGAGCCGTCCCTCACCCCACAGCGCCGGGGATCCATGGAGCCGTCCCTCAGCCCACAGGGCCGGGGATTTTAATCCCCCATCCCTCAGCCCACAGGGCCGGGGAATTTATCCCCCATCCCTCACCCCACAGCGCCGGGGATCCATGGAACCGTCCCTCAGCCCACAGGGCCGGGGATCCATGGAGCCATCCCTCACCCCACGGGGCCGGGGATTTTATCCCCCATCCCTCACCCCACAGAGCCGGGGATCCGTGGAGCCGTCCCTCACCCCACAGGGCTGGGAATTTTATCCCCCATCCCTCAGCCCACAGCGCCGGGGATCCATGGAGCCGTCCCTCATCCCACGGCGCTGGGGATTTTATCCCCCATCCCTCACCCCACAGGGCCGGGGATCCATGGAGCCATCCCTCAGCCCACAGGGCCGGGGATTTTATCCCCCATCCCTCGGCCCACAGGGCCGGGGATCCATGGAGCCGTCCCTCAGCCCACGGGTCTGGGGATTTTATCCCCCATCCCTCGGCCCACAGAGCCGGGGATCCATGGAGCCGTCCCTCATCCCACGGCGCTGGGGATTTTATCCCCCATCCCTCACCCCACAGGGCCGGGGATCCATGGAGCCATCCCTCAGCCCACAGGGCCGGGGATTTTATCCCCCATCCCTCAGCCCACAGGGCCGGGGATCCATGGAGCCGTCCCTCAGCCCACGGCGCTGGGGATTTTATCCCCCATCCCTCACCCCACAGGGCCGTGGATCCATGGAGCCATCCCTCAGCCCACAGGGCCGGGGATCCATGGAGCCATTCCTCAGCCCACAGGGCTGGGGATTTTATCCCCCATCCCTCAGCCCACAGGGCCGGGGATTTTATCCCCCATCCCTCAGCCCACAGGGCCGGGGATTTTATCCCCCATCCCTCAGCCCACAGGGCCGGGGATTTTATCCCCCATCCCTCAGCCCACGGGGCCGGGGATCCATGGAGCCGTCCCTCAGCCCACAGGGCCGGGGATTTTATCCCCCATCCCTCAGCCCACAGGGCCGGGGATTTTATCCCCCATTCCTCAGCCCACAGGGCCGGGAATCCATGGAGCCATCCCTCAGCCCACAGGGCCGGGGATTTTATCCCCCATCCCTCAGCCCACAGGGCCGGGGATCCATGGAGCCGTCCCTCAGCCCACAGGTCCATCCCCAGTCCATGGATCCATCCCTCATCCCCCAGCCACAGATCCAGCCCTCAGCCCACGGATCCAGGGATTCATCTTTCATCCCTCACCCCACAGATCCATGGAGCCATCCCTCATCCCACAGGCACGGGTCCATCCCTCAGCCCACGGATCCGGGGATTTTACCACTCATTCCTCACCCCACAGGTCCATCCCCAGTCCAGGGATCCATCCCTCACCCCACAGGCACGGGTCCATCCCTCAGCCCACGGATCCAGAGATTTTATCCCTCATCCCTCACCCCACAGATCCATCCCCCAGCCACGGATCCATGGATCCATCCCTCACCCCACAGATCCATCCCCAATCCATGGATTCATCCCTCACCCCACAGGCACGGGTCCATTCCTCACCCCACAGCCACGGATCCATGGATCCATCCCTAATCCCTCACCCCACGGATCCATGGAGCCATCCCTCATTCCTCACCCCACAGATCCACAGATCCATTCCTCACACCATAGATCCATGGATCCACGGATCCATCCCTCACCCCACAGATCCATTCCTCATGCCACAGCCTTGGGTCGATCCCACAGCCATGGGTCCAGCCCTCATCCTACAGATCCATGGATCCATCCCTAATCCATGGATCCATCCCTCATCCCACAGCCACGGGTCCATCCCTCAGCCCACGGATCTGGGGATCCATCCCTCATTCCTCACCCCACAGATCCACGGATCCATCCAGCATTCATCACCCCACAGCCATGGAGCCATCCCACAGCCACGGGTCCACGGATCCATCCCTCACCCCACAGCCACGGGTCCATGGATCCATCCCACAACCATGAATCACCCATCCATGAATTAGTTCCTCATCCCTCATGCATGAGTGCATCCCCCATCTCTAATCCATAGATCCACTCCTAATCTATACATCCATCCCCAATCCATCGATCCATGGATCCATCCCCAATCCACGGATCCATCCCCAATCCATGGATCCATCCCCAATCCAGGGATCCATCCCCAATCCACGGATCCATCACCAAACTACGGATCCATCCCCAATCCAGGGATCCATCCCCAATCCACGGATCCATCCCCAATCCACGGATCCATCCCCAATCCAGGGATCCATCCCCAATCCACGGATCCATCCCCACTCCATGGATTCATCCCTCATACACGGATCCATCCCCACTCCACAGATCCATCCCCCATCCACGGATCCATCCCCCATCCATGGATCCACCTCTCATCCCTACTCCATCCCTCCTTCTCCCACTCCCTTTCCCAGCCCCAGGAAGGATTTTCCAGAGCCACTGGAGTTTCCCCGCCAGCATTCCAAGGGTTTAGGAAAGCAGGGCCCTGCTGCCCCCCAGGAGCCAATCCAAGGGGGATTTTTGGGATCTGGCAGATCCCGGGATCATGGAGTGCCCTGGCCGGGAAGGGCAGGGCCATGGGAGCAGCTTTTCCAAGGAAAAGAGCCGAGGGAAGCTGAGCTCCAGCCAGGGGGGAGCCGGGAGCAGTTGGGATGGGATTGGGATACTGGGATAGGGGTTGGGATCCATGGGATGGAATAATGGCATGGCATGGGATGGGACCCATAGATGGCACGGGATCCATGGGATGAGATGGGATGGGATGGGATCCATAGGATGGGATGAGATGGGATGGGATCCATGGAATGGGATGAGATGAGATCCACAGGATGGGATGGGTTTGATGGGATGGGATCCATAGGATGGGATGGGATGGGATGCATAGGATGGGATGGGTTTGATGGGATGGGATCCATAGGATGGGATGGGATGGGATGCATAGGATGGGATGGGTTTGATGGGATGGGATCCATAGGATGGGATGAGATGTGATGGGATCCATGGGATGAGATGGGATGGGATGGGATGGGATCCATGGGATGGGATGAGATGCGATGGGATCCATAGGATGGGAAGAGATGTGATGGGATCCATAGGATGGGATGAGATGTGATGGGATCCATGGGATGGGATGAGATGGGATCCATAGGATGGGATGGGATCCATAGGATGAGATGGGATCCATGGGATGGGATGAGATGGGATCCATAGGATGGGATGAGATGGGATCCATGGGATGGGATGAGATGGGATCCATGGGATGGCATGGGATCCATGGGATGGGATGAGATGGGATCCATGGGATGGGATGGGATCCATGGGATGGGATGAGATGGGATCCATGGGATGGGATGAGATCCATAGGATGGGATGGGATCCATAGGATGGGATGAGATGTGATGGGATCCATGGGATGAGATGGGATGGGATCCATGGAATGGGATGAGATCCATAGGATGGGATGGGATCCATAGGATGGGATGGGATCCATAGGATGAGATGGGATGGGATCCATGGGATGGCATGGGATCCATGGGATGAGATGGGATGGGATGGGATCCATGGGATGAGATCCATGGGATGGGATGGGATGGGATCCATGGGATGGGATGAGATGAGATCCATAGGATGGGATGGGATCCATAGGATGGGATCAGATGCGATGGGATCCATAGGATGGGATGAGATGGGATGGGATCCATGGGATGAGATGGGATGGGATCCATGGGATGAGAAGAGATCCATGGGATTGGGACTGGGAAAACATCCGTGCGACTGGGATGGATCCATGGGATAACGGGAGGGAGTGAGGGAAGCGGGGCCGGGAGCGGGGCCGGGAGCGGGGCCGTGGCCTCTGGCAGCCGCCGGAGCTGCTGCAGCAGGAGCCGGGAGAAGCCATTCCAGGGAGTTGGCTGCGGAGCAAAGCCACGGCCACGCTCCGGGAGCTGGACACGCTCCAGGGATCTGGAGGAGTTCCAGGGATCTGGAGACGTTCCAGGGATCCGACCCTTGGCTCCGGACACTCTCCAAAGGTCCGGCCCTTCACTCCCAAACTCTCCAGGGATCTGGACACGTTCCAGAGGTCCGGCCCTTTGCTCCCAACACGCTCCTAAGATCCAAACTTTGGCTCCCAACGTGTCCCAGGGATCAGCCCTTTGCTCCCAAACACATTCCAGGGATTTGGATCGCCCCAGGGATCCAACCCTTGGCTCCAGAATTCCACTCCTGCATTCCCAAACACATTCCAGAATTCCACTCCTGCATTCCCAAACACATTCCAGAATCCCAGCCCTGCATTCCCAAACACATTCCAGAATCCCAGCCCTGCATTCCCAAACACATTTCAGAATTCCATTCCTGTATTCCCAAACACATTCCAGAATTCCACTCCTGCATTCCCAAACACATTCCAGAATTCCACTCCTGCATTCCCAAACACATTCCAGAATCCCAGCCCTGCATTCCCAAACACATTCCAGAATTCCATTCCTGCATTCCCAAACACATTCCAGAATTCCACTCCTGCATTCCCAAACACATTCCAGAATTCCACTCCTGCATTCCCAAACACATTCCAGAATCCCAGCCCTGCATTCCCAAACACATTCCAGAATTCCACTCCTGCATTCCCAAACACATTCCAGAATTCCACTCCTGCATTCCCAAACACATTCCAGAATCCCAGCCCTGCATTCCCAAACACACTCCAGGATCAGCCTTGTATTCCCAAACGTGGCCCTGGAATTCTGTCCATGGGATCCTGGACTTTGAATCCTGTCCATGGGACCATGGCCCTGGAATCCTGTCCAAGGAATCATATCCACGGAATGCTGTCCATGGGATCCTGGCCATGGAATCCTGGCATTTTTTGACCAGGAAGGAATTTTTTGAACCATCCCATTCCAATCACTCCACGGGCAGGGAACTTAACAATATCCCGGGCTTGATCCAAGCTGTCCCAGGCCAGTGCCAGGGTTGGATCCCAGCCCAGGGAATGCTGGAAATTGTTTGGGAATTGCCGGGAATTGTTTGGGAACTGCCAGGAATTAATTGTCTGGGAATTGCCGGGAATTGCTTGGGAATTGCCCGGAATTAATTGTCTGGGAATTGCCGGGTGCTAATTGTTTGGGAATTGCTGGGAATTGTTTGGGAACTGCCAGGAATTAATTGTCTGGGAATTGCCGGGAATTGTTTGGGAATTGCCCGGAATTAATTGTCTGGGAATTGCCGGGTGCTAATTGTTTGGGAATTGCTGGGAATTGTTTGGGAACTGCCAGGAATTGTTCGGGAATTGCAGGGAAGTGCCGGGGCGGCCGCGTTGCGTTGCGTTGCGTTGCGTTGCGCCGGCAGCTCGGAGCCCTCGCTATCTCCCGGCCCTTGGCCCTTGCCAGGGATTGTTTTGTTCCAGAGTTTTTCCAGGAATCCCAGCTCAGGCCGGAGCTGTTTTTTTGGGACGAGCTGTGCTCCTGGATGAGGAGAGAGGAATCCAAATTGTCCTGAAATCCGGGAGGCCTGGGAGGGATCAGGGATTGGACTCCGAGATTCCCAAAGATTCCCTGGGAAGAGGCAGAGCCCTGGATGTGGAAAAGGAGGGTGGAATTCCCACAGGGAAGCCTTTCCTGAGGGAAAATCCATGATTTTCCAGCTCTGGTTCCTTCCCAGGATGATCCTTGCCCTGCGTCTGCCTTTTCCCAGGAATTGCCAAAACTTCCTGGCTGGATTTGAACCCCTGGGAATTCCTGCTGGGGCTGGAATCCCAGGGATTATCTAACTGGGAATGGGATAAATCCCACAGTTTCCCTTCTCCAAATCCCACCAAATCCCACTCCCAGCTCTGGTTTTCCCAGATAAATGCATCCCAAGGGAATGGGATCAGCCAGGATCTGGATTTGGGATTATCTGTTGGGGGTTTTTTTGTTGTTTGTTTTTTCCCTGAGGATTTGATCCCATTTCGCCAAAGTTGAAAACCTTTTGGGAGCAGAACCCCATGGATGAGATCCTGGAATCCCAGAGGCTGGAAAAGCCCCGGGAGCCTCACCCAATCCCAACCTTTCTCTGGCCACATTCCCAAGTGCCACATCCACAGCGAACCCAATCCCCAGGGACGAGGGAATTTGTGCCAGGCAGGGAATCGTTCCCAAAAATCCAACCTCGGGATAACCAATTGCACGCCCCGCTCACCCTGCCACCTCCACGTCCCAGAAAAGTCGGGAAGGCCGGGGAAGCGAGGGTGGCGGGGCAGTTTTCCAGTGGAATTTGGGGCTGTTTTTCCACTGGAATTTCCGGGCAGCTCCCGCTGGTGTCGGATCCACCCCCATGACGAGAGCTCCGAGGAATCCGAGCGGGCACCGGCGCCTCCGGAGCTCCCGCGGGATCCGGGCCTGGCACCGGAATATCCCTGGCCAGGAGCTCTCCACATGGATTCCAGTCAAGGCAGCGCTAAAAAATTCCATCAAAATCCATTTAAAAAAATCCATAAAAATCCACCCAAACAGAGGAACCCCCCCCCCCCCCCCTCTCCTTCCCAAAGTCTAAATCCGGCCTCGGCCGTCGCCACAGCAAAACCAGGAATCTTCCCAAAATATCTGCGGGATCATCCGAGCCAAAGCCATCCCAAAGTTTCCCCTCTGGATGCTCCCTGCCGGGCAGCAGGAGGAAATTCGGGACCCAGGAGTGGAAAAGAGATTTCCCCAAAGTTTTCTGGCTGGGAATATTCCCGGGAATCGGGGCAGCAAATCCCGGAGTTTGTGGGGAACGATCCCGAGGACCGGAACAGGCTCCGGCTGCCTCCGCGCATTCCCAGAATCCGGAGCCTGATGAGGTGGGAGCTTGGAAAAGCAGCCAGGGATTCCGGCCGGGAGCGGCTCCAGGGCCCCCCGGATTGGGGTGGGAATGGGGTGAAAATCCTGGAAATGTGGAGCTTGGGATGGGGTGGAAATGGGATGAAAATCCCAAGAATTTTCCCCTTAAATTGGGGTGAAAATCCTGGGAATGTGGAATTTGGGATGGGGTGGGAATGGGGGATGGGAATGGGGAAGGGGAATGGGGGATGGGAATGGGAATGGGATAATGGGAATGGGATAATGGGAATGGGAATGGGAATGGGATAATGGGAATGGGGATGGGAATGGGGAATGGGGATGGGAATGGGATAATGGGAATGGGAATGGGAATGGGAAATGGGGAATGGGGATGGGGAATGGGGATGGGAATGGGGATGGGGAATGGGGATGGGAATGGGGATGGGGAATGGGAATGGGATAATGGGAATGGGAATGGGAATGGGAAATGGGGAATGGGAATGGGAATGGGGAATGGGGATGGGGAATGGGGATGGGAAAGGGGAATGGGGGATGGGAATGGGGAACGGGAATGGGGATGGGAATGGGATAATGGGAATGGGGAATGGGAATGGGATAATGGGAATGGGAATGGGAATGGGATAATGGGAATGGGAATGGGAATGGGATAATGGGAATGGGATAATGGGAATGGGGATGGGATAATGGGAATGGGGATGGGAATGGGGAATGGGGATGGGAATGGGATAATGGGAATGGGAATGGGAATGGGAAATGGGGAATGGGGATGGGGATGGGGAATGGGGATGGGGATGGGAAATGGGGAATGGGGAATGGGAATGGGGAATGGGAATGGGATAATGGGAATGGGAATGGGAATGGGAATGGGGATGGGGAATGGGGATGGGGATGGGAATGGGGAACGGGAATGGGGAATGGGAATGGGGATGGGAATGGGATAATGGGAATGGGGAATGGGAATGGGGATGGGGATGGGGATGGGGAATGGGGAATGGGAAATGGGAATGGGGATGGGGATGGGAATGGGAATGGGAATGGGGATGGGAATGGGGATGGGAATGGGAATGGGGATGGGGATGGGAATGGGGATGGGAATGGGGATGGGGAAATTTGGGAATATGGGGAAGAAGAATGGCAATCCCAACCCTCTGGAGCTCCCCATTCCCGAATTTCAGACGCAGAATTTGTGATAAATCTCCCCCCTCGATCTCTGGAATTTTTGGGAAGACATTCCAAACCCGGCCGGCAGCACAGAACGGAAAATTTCCAGGTGGGAGCGAAAAAAGCAGGAATATAAAAAAAGCAGGAATAGAACAAAAAGTAAGAATGTCAAAAAATTCATGAATAAAAAAAAGCAGGTATATAGAAAACTGCAGAAATAGGAAAAAGCAAGAATATACAAAAAAAACAGGAATATAAAAAAAAAAAGTAGGAAAATGAAATAAAAGCAGGAATATAAAAAAAAAGCACGGATATAAAAAAAAGCAGGAATAGTAGAATAACCAGAAATATTTAAAAAGCAGGAATAGTAAAAACACCAGAAATATTTAAAAAGCAGGAATTAAAGAAATGCAAAAAAAGCAGGAATATTTTAAAAACCCAGGAGTATGAAAAAGAGCAGGAATACGAAAAAGGAAATAATATGAAAAAAGCAAGAATATTAAAAAACAGGAATGAAAAAGACCCGAGGAATAGGAAAGAAGCAGAAATATAACAAAAAGCAGGAATTAAAAAAAGGTGGAAAACAAAAAAAAGGCAGAATATATAAAAGAAGCAGGAATACAGAAAAGCTGGAATAGAACAAAAAAAGCACAAATATAACAAAAAGCAGAAATATAATAAAAAAGCAGATTATAACAAAAACGAATACAGAAAAGCAGAAATAAAAATGGTGGAATAAAAAGAAGTAGGAATATTTAAAAAAGGAATATTTTAAAAAACAGTAAATATTATTAAAATAAGCAGGTATATAACAAAAATCAGGAATTAAAAAAGGCGGAATAAAAAAAAAAACAGGAATAAAAAAAAAAGTTGGAATATTAAAAAAGCATAAATATAACACAGCAGGAACACAAAGAAAGCAGAAATATTAAAAAAGCAGGAATATTAAAAACGCAGGAATACAAAAAAAGCAGGAATATAAAGAAAGGTGAAATATAAAAAAAAAAGCAGGAATATTTCAAAAAATCAAGAACGCAACGAAAAGCAGGAATTCAAAAAAGGAGGAATAGAACAAAAAGCAGGAACACAAAAAAAGCCGGAGTACAAAAAAAGCAGGAATATTAACAAAAGGTGGAATATATTACAAAAAAAAAAAAAAAAAAAAGAATATAAAAAAAATCAGGGAAAGTTTCCGCTCGCTCCGGGTCATTCCAATGTTTTGGGTGATGTCATTCCTTCCACACGGAAAAAGCTTTTCCTGCCCAAACTGGGGAATTTAACCCTTTCCTGCCGAAATTGGGGAATTTAACCCTTTCCTGCCGAAATTGGGAATTTAACCCTTTTACTGCCAAAATTGGGAATTTAACCCTTTTACTGCCCAAATTGGGAATTTAACCCTTTTCCTGCCGAAAAATTTAACCCTTTCCTGCCAAAATTGGGAATTTAACCCTTTTACTGCCCAAATTGAGGAATTTAACCCTTTCCTGCCAAAATTGGGAATTTAACCCTTTTACTGCCCAAATTGAGGAATTTAACCCTTTCCTGCCGAAATTGGGGGATTTAACCCTTTGTCTGCCGAAATTGGGGAATTTAACCCTTTCCTGCCAAAATTGGGGAATTTAACCCTTTTACTGCTGAAATTGGGGAATTTAACCCTTTCCTGCCAAAATTGGGAATTTAACCCTTTTACGGCCGAAATTGGGGGATTTAACCCTTTTCCTGCCCAAATTGGGGGATTTAACCCTTTCCTGCCGAAATTGGGGAATTTAACCCTTTTCCTGCCCAAATTGGGAATTTAACCCTTTCCTGCCGAAAAATTTAACCCTTTCCTGCCAAATTTGGGAATTTAACCCTTTTCCTGCCCAAATTGGGAATTTAACCCTTTCCTGCCGAAATTGGGGGATTTAACCCTTTTACTGCCCAAATTGGGGAATTTAACCCTTTTACTGCCCAAATTGGGGAATTTAACCCTTTTACTGCCCAAATTGGGGAATTTAACCCTTTCCTGCCCAAATTGGGAATTTAACCCTTTTACTGCCAAAATTGGGGAATTTAACGCTTTTACTGCCCAAATTGGGGAATTTAACCCTTTCCTGCCGAAATTGGGGAATTTAACCCTTTTACTGCCCAAATTGGGGATTTAACCCTTTCCTGCCCAAATTGGGAATTTAACCCTTTCCTGCCGAAAAATTTAACCGTTTCCTGCCGGAATTGGGGAATTTAACCTTTTCCTTCAGAAATTGGGGAATTTAACCCTTTCCTGCCGAAATTGGGAATTTAACCCTTTTCCTGTCGAAATTGGGGGATTTAACCCTTTGTCTGCCGAAATTGGGGAATTTAACCCTTTTACTGCCGAAATTGGGGGATTTAACCCTTTTCCTGCCCAAATTGAGGAATTTAACCCTTTCCTGCCGAAATTGGGGGATTTAACCCTTTCCTGCCGAAATTTGGGAATTTAACCCTTTCCTGCCGAAATTGGGGAATTTAACCCTTTCCTGCCGAAATTGGGGGATTTAACCCTTTCCTGCCGAAATTTGGGAATTTAACCCTTTCCTGCCGAAATTGGGGGATTTAACCCTTTCCTGCCAAAATTGGGAATTTAACCCTTTTCCTGCCGAAATTGGGGGATTTAACCCTTTTACTGCCGAAACTGGGGAATTTAACCCTTGCGGGGCTGGAACGGCCCAAGCCCGGTCCCTTTAACCCTTTGTGGGGTGGCTGATCCCGGGATTATCCAAATTTTCCATCTCCCAGCCTCCGTTTTCCCAAATTCCAGCGCAAGTTTACCCAAATTCCAGCCTCAGTTTTCCCTTCTTTTCCCCCAAATTTCAGCCCCATTTTTACCACATTCGAGCCCTTCTATCCCACTTTTCAGCCTTGGTTTTCCCAAATTTTCAGCCCCACTTCAGCCAAATTCCAGCCCCATTTTTACCAAATTCCAGCCCTTTTATCCCACTTTTCTGTCTTGGTTTTCCAGAATTCCAGCCTTTTTTATCCCTATTTCCAGCTCCTTTTAACCCCAAATTTCCAGCCTTGGTTTGCCCAAATTTCCAGACCCAGTTCCCCCAAATTTCAGCCCCAATTTTCCCAAACTCCAGCCCTTTTATCCCACTTTTCAGCCTTGGTTTTCCCAAATTTTCAACCCCACTTCAGCCAAATTCCAGCCCCATTCTCCCAAATTCCAGCCTCGGTTTTCCCAAATTCCAGCCTCAGTTCTCCAAATTCCAGCCTTGGTTTTCCCAAAATTCCAGCCCTTTTATCCCACTTTTCAGCCTTGGTTTTCCCAATTTCTGCCCCATCCTTCCCAAATTTCAGCCCCACTTCTCCCAGTTTCAAGCCCCTGCTTTCCCAAATTCCAGCCTTGGTTTTCCCAAATTCCAGCCTCAGTTTTCCCAATTTTCCAGCCCCATTCTCCCAAATGTCAGCCTCAGTTTTCCCAAATCCCAGCACTGCGTTTCCCAAAATTCCAGCCCTTTTATCCCACTTTTCAGCCTTGATTTTCCCCATTTTCAGCTCAAATTTTCCCAAATTCCAGCCTCAGCTTTCTCAATTTTCCAGCCCCATTCTCGCAAATCCCAGACTTGGGTTTTCCCAAATTCCAGCCCCATTCTCCCAACTTTCAGCTCGACTTTTTCCAAATTCCAGCCTCATTTTCCCAATTCCCAGCCTTGGCTCTTCCAAATTCCAGACCCATTTTTCCTAAATCCCATCCCCACTTTTCCCAAATTCCAGCCCCATTTATTCCATCCCCACTTTTCCCAAATTCCAGCCCCATTTTTCCTAAATTCCATCCCCACTTTTCCCAACTTCCAGCCCCACTTTTCCTAAATTCCATCCCCATTTTTCCCAACTTATTATTATCCAGATTTATTAACATCCGTGGATTTACCCCACAGGTGGGAAATGTGTTTTTCCTAGTGGGAAAAGTCTGGAAAACTCCCATGGAATTCCGGATAAAACCCCGAAATTCCCCACTCTGGGAATTCTGGAGGTTCATCCATGGAAAAGGGAAGGTTTCCACATTCCCAGGGCGTTTTCCTGCTTTTCCAAAGGATGGAAATTGCAGGAAAAGCCTCAGTGGATGTGCCCTGGACTGGGGAATCCTGCTGGGAAGGGAATAAAAATCATGGGGAAAAAGGGAAAAGGGACCTGGAGGGAATTGGTGGATGGAGAGAGGGGGAAAATCGGGATTTGTGTGGAAAAGCAGGATCTGAAATGATGGAAAACAGGGAAAAGGAGGATCTGAAACGATGGAAAACAGGGAAAAGGAGGATCTGAAACGATGGAAAATTAGGATTTTTGTGGAAAAGCAGGATCTGAAATGATGGAAAACGGGGAAAAGTTGGATCTGAAATGATGGAAAATTAGGATTTGTGCGGAAAAGCAGGATCTGAAATGATGGAAAACAGGGAAAAGCAGGATCTGAAATGATGGAAAACAGGGAAAAGGGGGATCTGAAACGATGGAAAATTGGGATTTGTGCGGAAAAGCAGGATCTGAAATGATGGAAAACAGGGAAAAGTTGGATATGAAACGATGGAAAATCGGGATTTGTGTGGGAAAGCAGGATCTGAAATGATGGAAAACAGGGAAAAGTTGGATCTGAAATGATGGAAAATCGGGATTTGTGCGGAAAAGCAGGATCTGAAATGATGGAAAACAGGGATTTGTGTGGAAAAGCAGGATCTGAAATGATGGAAAACAGGGAAAAGGAGGATCTGAAACGATGGAAAATCGGGATTTGTGCGGAAAAGCAGGATCTGAAATGATGGAAAACAGGGAAAAGGAGGATCTGAAATGATGGAAAATTGGGATTTGTGCGGAAAAGCAGGATCTGAAATGATGGAAAACAGGGAAAAGTTGGATATGAAACGATGGAAAATGGGGATTTGTGCGGAAAAGCAGGATCTGAAATGATGGAAAACAGGGAAAAGTTGGATCTGAAATGATGGAAAATTAGGATTTGTGCGGAAAAGCAGGATCTGAAATGATGGAAAACAGGGAAAAGCAGGATCTGAAATGATGGAAAACAGGGAAAAGCAGGATCTGAAACGATGGAAAATTGGGATTTGTGCGGAAAAGCAGGATCTGAAATGATGGAAAACAGGGAAAAGTTGGATCTGAAATGATGGAAAATCGGGATTTGTGTGGAAAAGCAGGATCTGAAATGATGGAAAATCGGGATTTGTGTGGAAAAGGACGATCTGAAATGATGGAAAACAGGGAAAAGTTGGATCTGAAATGATGGAAAATCGGGATTTGTGTGGAAAAGCAGGATCTGAAATGATGGAAAACAGGGATTTGTGTGGGAAAGGACGATCTGAAATGATGGAAAACCGGGAAAAGTTGGATATGAAACGATGGAAAATCGGGATTTGTGTGGGAAAGCAGGATCTGAAATGATGGAAAACAGGGATTTGTGTGGGAAAGGGGGATCTGAAATGATGGAAAATCGGGATTTGTGTGGAAAAGGACGATCTGAAATGATGGAAGACAGGGAAAAGTTGGATCTGAAATGATGGAAAATCGGGATTTGTGTGGAAAAGCAAGATCTGAAATGATGGAAAATCAGGATTTGTGTGGAAAAGCAGGATCTGAAATGATGGAAAATCGGGATTTGTGTGGAAAAGCAGGATCTGAAACGATGGAAAATCGGGATTTGTGTGGGAAAGGGGGATCTGAAATGATGGAAAATCGGGATTTGTGTGGAAAAGCAGGATCTGAAACGATGGAAAATCGGGATTTGTGTGGGAAAGGGGGATCTGAAATGATGGAAAATCGGGATTTGTGTGGGAAAGGGGGATCTGAAATGATGGAAAATCAGGATTTGTGTGGGAAAGGGGGATTTGAAATGATGGAAAACAGGGATTTGTGTGGAAAAGCAGGATCCGAAATGATGGAAAATTATGAAAAGGAGAATCTGAAATGATGGAAAACAGGGATTTGTGTGGGAAAGCAGGATCTGAAACGATGGAAAATGGGGAAAAGGAACGGCCTGGAGGGAATTTATGGACGCAGGGAGGAGGAAAACCGGGATTAGTGTGGAAATTCGGGGCGGGAGCCCTCGGAAGAGGCCGGGAAGCCACAAGAGCCGCAGGATGCGCAGGGAGAGGCTGGAAAAAAAAAGCTGGAAAAGCTGGAAAAGGCCGGGATGGGATCCCGACAGGGCCCAGAGGGAGGGATCGGGATGGGGACCGGGATTGTCTTACACGGAAACACCGGGACAATAATGGGAATAACAACAGCGAGCTGCTGGAAACCCCGGAGCAGAGCCGGCCCCAACCCGGCCGGGAGCGCCCGGAGCCCTCGGGAATTCGCAATCGGGGGAGGGCACGGCCAAGGAATTCCGGGGGGTTTCGGAATTCCAGGGGGTTTTCGGAATTCCGGGGGGTTTTCAGAATTCCAAGGGGTTTTCGGAATTCCGGGAGGTTTTCAGAATTCCCAGGGGTTTTCAGAATTCCGGGGGGTTTTCGGAATTCCGGGAGGTTTTCAGAATTCCAGGGGGTTTTCGGAATTCCGGGAGGTTTTCGGAATTCCAGGGGGTTTTCGAAATTCCAGGGGGTTTTCGGAATTTCAGGGTGTTTTCAGAATTCCGGGGGGTTTTCAGAATTCCGGGGGGTTTTCGGAATTCCAGGGGGTTTTCGGAATTCCGGAAGGCTTTTGGAATTCCGGGGGGTTTTCGGAATTCCAGGGGATTTTCAGAATTCCAGGGGGTTTTCGGAATTCCAGGGGGTTTTCGGAATTCCAGGGGGGAATTCCAGGGGGTTTTCGGAATTCCAGGGGGTTTTCGGAATTCCAGGGGGGAATTCCAGGGGGTTTTCGGAATTCCGGGGTGTTTTCGGAATTTCAGGGTGTTTTCAGAATTCCAGGGGGTTTTCAGAATTCCGGGGGGTTTTCAGAATTCCAGGGGGTTTTCAGAATTCCGGGGGGGGGGTTCGGAATTCCAGGGGGTTTTCCAAGGAAAGGCAGAGCAGGGGGGTGGGACATCCATCCCTGAGGCAAAAATCTGGGATGGGATCGGGGGATCCTTGGGATGGAGGGGAAATTGGGATTGTGCCGGGTGGGAGTGGATGGGAAAGGGGGGAAAATGGGGATGGAAAGTGGGGAAATGGAGCTGGAAATTGGGAAAAACGGGGCTAGAATTTGGGAAAAATGGGGATGAATACTGGTGGAAATGGGGCTGGAATGTGCGAAAAACGGGCCTGGAAACTGGGGGAACTGGGGCTGGAATTTGGAAGAACTGGGGCTGAAAATTGGGAAAACGGGCTGGAAAGTGGGAAAACTGGGGGTGAAATGTAGGGAAAATGGGGCTGGAAGTTGGGAGAATCAGAGGTGGAAGTGGGGAAAGTGGGACTGGAAATTGGGAAAATGGAGCTGGAATTTGGGAGAATCATTGCTGAAAGTTGGGAAAACTGGAGCTGGAAAGTGGGAAAACTGGGACTGGAAGCTGGGAAAACTGGGGCTGAAATATGGGAAAATGGGGCTGGAAGATGGCAAAAAAGGGGTTGAAACCTGGGAAAGTGGGGCTGAAATGTGGGGAAAATGGAGCTGGAATTTGAGAAGAATCAGTGTTGAAAGTTGGGAAACTGAGGCTGGAAGCTGGGAAAACAGGATGTGGAATTTGGGAGAACTGAGGCTGGAATTTGGGCACCCCGGGCTGTTCCCTCACAAACCGTTCCCTGCTTTTGGAGCTAAGCCCATGGATTCCCACCCCCATCCCTGTCATTAACCCATTCCTGGCCCCAGCCCCATTCCCAAATCCCGAGCAGCTGCTCCCAGTCACGCTCCCAACCCCCAGCCCCTCTCCCAGCCCCTCACTCCCAATCCTCCACCCCCATCCAGCTGGTCCCATTCCCATTCCCATTCCCGTTCCCATTCCCATTCCTGTCCAGCTGACCCAGCCCCATTCTCATTCCCAGTCCTCCATTCCCATCCAGCTGCTCTCAATCCCAATCCCAATCCCAATCCCCCATTCCCAATCCCCATCCCCAATCCCCCACTCCCAATCCCATTATCCCATTCCCCCATTTCCAATCCCCATTATCTCATTCCCATTCCTCAATCCCAGTCCCCACTGCCATCATCCCATTCCCAATCCCATTATCCCATTCCTCCATTCCTATTCCCAATCCCCCATTCCCATTCCCCAATTCCCAATCCCAATCCCCCATTTCCAATCCCATCATCCCATTACCATTCTCATTATCGCATTCCCATTCCCTCATTCCCATTCCCCCATTCCTATTCCCAGTGCCCCATTCCCATTATCCCATTCCCAATCCCAGTCCCCATTCCCATTATCTCAGTCCCACTATCCCACTCCCATTATCCCATTCCCATTATCCTATTCCCCATTCCCATTATCCCATTCCCACTATGCCATTCCCATTATCCCACTCCCATTATCCCACTCCCATGACCTCAATCCCACTATCCAATTCCCATTATCCCATTCCCACTATGCCATTCCCATTGTCCCATTCCCCCACCTCCATTATCCCATTCCCATTATCCCACTCCCATGATCCCAATCCCATTATCTCAATCCCACTATCCCATTCCCACTATCCCATTCCCATTGTCCCATTCCCATTGTCCCATTCCCACTATCCCATTCCCCCACCTCCATTATCCCATTCCCACTATCCCATTCCCATTATCCCACTCCCATGATCCCAATCCCATTACCTCAATCCCATTATCTCAATCCCACTATCCCATTCCCACTATCCCATTCCCCCACCTCCGTTATCCCATTCCCACTATCCCATTCCCATTGTCCCATTCCCCCACCTCCATTATCCCAATCCCATTATCCCATTCCCATGATCCCACTCCCATGATCCCAATCCCATTATCTCAATCCCACTATCCCATTCCCATTGTCCCATTCCCCCACCTCCATTATCCCATTCCCACTATCCCATTCCCACTGTCCCATTCCCACTATCCCATTCCCACTATCCCATTCCCACCGTCCCATTCCCCCACCTCCATTATCCCATTCCCATTGTCCCATTCCCACCGTCCCATTCCCCCACCTCCATTATCCCATTCCCATTGTCCCATTCCCACCATCCCATTCCCCCACCTCCATTATCCCATTCCCACTATCCCATTCCCACTGCCCCATTCCCACTGCCCCATTCCCACTGTCCCATTCCCCCACCTCCACTGTCCCATCCCCACTCCCCCGTTCCCACTATCGCCGTTATCCCGGCGCTCCCGTTCCCAGCCCGGGCCAGCCCGGCAGCTCCGCAGCACGCGCGGGGCCCCTCGGGCCGCGCTCCGTTGGCTCGGGAGGCGCTGCCAGCGGCGCATTCCCGCCGCTCGCCGCCCCGCAATTCTCCCCCTGCCGCTCCTCCGCCGGCTCCGCCGCTCGGAGCTCCCGATCCCGCCGGGAGCCTCCCCGGCCCCGCGCCCCCCCCCCGGCCCCCGGCGCGGCTGCGGAGGAGGGAACGGCCTTGGAAGCGCCGCCGCCGCCGCCGAGCCCTCATCCATCCCTCCATCCATCCATCCATTATCCCGACATCTGGAATTGTCATTCCGGGAGGAAACGGAGCCCCCGGCCGCTTCCTCCCGCCGGCAGCCCCGGCACATCCATCTCCGCTCCGGCCGGCAATGGCAATGGCAATGGGAATGGGAATGGGAATGGGAATGCCGCCGCAGCGCCGGGATGGGACCGGAGCGCGGCACGGCAGCACCGGCAGCGGGGTCAGAGCAGGGAATGGGACCGGGATCTGTGTCAGCCCCGGGGCACCGGCAGCGGGGTCAGAGCAGGGAGCGGGATCGGGATCTGTGCCAGCCCCGGGGCACCGGCAGCGGGGTCAGAGCAGGGAACGGGATCGGGATCTGTGCCAGCCCCGGGGCACCGGCAGCGGGGTCAGAGCAGGGAATGGGACCGGGATCTGTGCCAGCCCCGGGGCACCGGCAGCGGGGTCAGAGCAGGGAACGGGATCGGGATCTGTGCCAGTCCCGGGGCACCGGCAGCGGGGTCAGAGCAGGGAACGGGATCGGGATCTGTGCCAGCCCCGGGGCACCGGCAGCGGGGTCAAGAGCAGGGAGCGGGATCGGGATCTGTGCCAGCCCCGGGGCACCGGCAGCGGGGTCAGAGCAGGGAACGGGATCGGGATCCTTGGGGCACCGGGATTGGCATCTGTGCCAGCCTCGGGGCACCGGGAGCGGGATCAGAGCACGGAGCCGGGATTGGGATCTGTGCCAGCTCTGGAGGAGCCGGGATTGGGATCGGTGCCAGCCCCAGGGCACCGGCAGCGGGGTCAGAGCAGGGAACGGGATCGGGATCTGTGCCAGCTCTGGAGGAGCCGGGATTGGGATCGGTGCCAGCCCCGGGCACTGGGAGCGGGAGCGGGGTCAGAGCGGGAGCAAGATCGGGATCTGGGCCATCCCAGGGAAGTGGGATTGGGATTCGTGCCAGCCCCGGGAGCCGGGATCGGCTCTGTGCCATCGCTGTGACCCGGGACTGGCCCGGTGCTATTGCCGGGAGCCGGGATCAGCTCTGTGCCATCGCTGTGACCCGGGACTGGCCCGGTGGCATCTCCCGGAGCCGGGCTTGCTCTGTGTCCCCCGCCGGGCCGGCAGCCGGGATCTGCACCACCGCAAAGACCCGGGACTGGCCCGGTGCCATCCCCGAGAGCCGGGATCGGCTCTGTGCCCTCCCAAAGACTCGGGACTGGCCCGGTGCCATCCCCGAGAGCCGGGATCGGCTCTGTGCCACCCCAAAGACTCGGGACTGGCTCCGTCCCATCGCTGTGACCCGGGACTGGCCCGGTGCCATCCCCGGGAGCCGGGCTCGCTCCGTGTCCCCCGGCAAGGGCTGGGTTGGGATCTGTCCCATCGCTGTGACCCGGGACTGGCCCGGTGCCATCCCCGGGAGCCGGGCTCGCTCCGTGTCCCCCGCGGGGCCCGGGCCGGGAGCGCCGCCGCCGTTGCCGCGCTGCATTTCCCGGGAACGCGGCCAGGCGGGAGCGGCGGGAGCGGGGCCAGGACGGATCCGTGCGGAGCGCGGGGGCAATTCCCGGGGAAAGCGCTCCCGGGGGCCGCTCCGGAGCCGCTCCAGCTTCTCCAGACCGGCTGCGGCTGCCGGCCGCGACCGCAGGTGCCGGGGAAGCGCACACCGCCTCGGGACGCAGGGAATTCCGGGAGCGGATCCGGGATCCCAGCCCGCTCCGGATGGGGATCACCCGGGAATTCCATCCCAGCACACCCAGAGCCCAAAATCCAGCCCAAAATCCCGATGTTCCATAAGAAACCATTCCCTGTTTCCCATCCCTCCAATCCCGTGGGGCAGCTCCTGCTATCCCGGGATGCTCCAGGCATGGAGCAGCCCCAGACTCTGAGAATTCCACCCCAAAAATCCCAATATTCCATAGCAAGCCATTCCCTGTTTTTCATCCCTTCAGCTTTTACACCAAATCCCTCCTCAGCTCTCCCAGAAAAACCCCTGGAAAAGGCTCTGGGATCACCTGGAATTCCCATTTTCCAGCAATCCCAGCTCCTGCTGCTGATCCCTGAGTGCCCCAAGGGCTCCGGGACTGATCCCAAATCCAGCCCTGGGAAATCCGGCTGGGCAAACAGGGATGGGTTGGAATTGGGACTTCACTGGAATCCTATAAAACATGGAATTCCAAACCATGGAATCCTATAAACCACGGAATCCCAAACCATGGAATCCCAAAACCATGGAATCCTATAAACCATGGAATCCTATAAACCATGGAATCCCAAACCATGGAATCCTATAAACCACGGAATCCCAAACCATGGAATCCCAAACAATGGAATCCTATAAACCATGGAATCCCAAACCATGGAATCCTAGAAACCATGGAATCCTATAAACCATGGAATCCTATAAACCATGGAATCCCAAAACCATGGAATCCCAAAACCATGGAATCCTATAAACCATGGAATCCCAAAACCATGGAATCCTATAAACCATGGAATCCCAAACCATGGAATCCCAAACCATGGAATCCTATAAACCATGGAATCCCAAACCGTGGAATCCTATAAACCATGGAATCCCAAACCATGGAATCCTATAAACCATGGAATCCCAAACCATGGAATCCTAGAAACCATGGAATCCTATAAACCATGGAATCCCAAAACCATGGAATCCTATAAACCATGGAATCCTGAAACCATGGAATCCTATAAACCATGGAATCCTATAAACCATGGAATCCTATAAACCACGGAATCCTGAAACCATGGAATCCTATAAACCATGGAATCCTATAAACCATGGAATCCCAAACCTTGGAATCCTATAAACCATGGAATCCTATAAACCATGGAATCCCAAAACCATGGAATCCTATAAACCATGGAATCCTGAAACCATGGAATCCCAAACCATGGAATCCTATAAACCATGGAATCCCAAACCACGGAATCCTATAAACCATGGAATCCCAAAACCATGGAATCCTATGAACCATGGAATCCTGAAACCATGGAATCCCAAACCATGGAATCCTATAAACCATGGAATCCCAAACCACGGAATCCTATAAACCATGGAATCCCAAAACCATGGAATCCTATAAAACATGGAATCCTAGAAACCATGGAATCCCGAAACCATGGAATCCTATAAACCACGGAATCCTATGAACTATGTAATCCCAAACCATGGAATCCCAAACCATGGAATCCTATAAAACATGGAATCCTAGAAACCATGGAATCCCAAAACCACGGAATCCTATAAACCATGGAATCCCAAAACCATGGAATCCCAAACCATGGAATCCCAACACCATGGAATCCTATAAACCACGGAATCCTGAAACCATGGAATCCCAAACCATGGAATCCTATAAACCATGGAATCCTAGAAACCATGGAATCCCAAAACCACGGAATCCTATAAACCATGGAATCCTATAAACCATGGAATCCTAGAAACCATGGAATCCCAAAACCATGGAATCCTATAAACCATGGAATCCCAAACCATGGAATCCCAAACCATGGAATCCCAAAACCACGGAATCCCAACACCACGGAATCCCAAACCATGGAATCCCAACACCACGGAATCCCAACACCACGGAATCCTATAAACCATGGAATCCCAAAACCCTAGGCAGACCTTTCCAGGGGAATATTCCCAAAAATCCCACCTAACCCCCCCTCCAAGGCACTGCCTGTGGCCCTCCCCTCAGTTCCAAAGGATTGTGAGGATTCTGATATCCCATAATTTCCACAATTTTACTGAAATCCAGAAAAAACCGCTCACATTTTCCTGCCTAATTTCTCTGATGTTCCTGAATAAAAAACTTTATCTGAGCACAATTTCCAAAATTCCCTCCCTTGGTTAATCCCTGTGTTCACAAGGTGAAATCCAGGGAAAACTTTCCTTAGGGCAGGGTCAGGAATTAATTAGGATCCGGATACAACGGAGCCATTCCCGAAATTCCAGGATAAGGAGAACCAAACGCAAATCCTGGAGTTTTCCCGAGTTTTTCCAGGGTTTTTTTGGGAACAAAGGCTCTGGAACGGCTCAGGGCCGGGATCAGCGCTCCCCCCTCTGGCAGCTCCGGGGATGCGTTCCCGAGCTCTTCCTCACATTCCCAGAATTGTAATTCCAGAGAAATCCCATTGAACCCCGCTCCGGAGGCAGCCTTGGCTCAGGAGGAGCCTCTGGAAAAATCTCCAGGATTTCCCTGGGGGGTTTTGGGATCTCCCTGGAATTCGGCGGCGCCGTCGTGATCCCATTATCCCATTCCCGACCCCATTATCCCGTTCCTGACCCCATTATCCCATCCCCGACCCCATTATCTCGTTCCCGACCCCATTATCCCATCCCCGACCCCATTATCCCATTCCCGGTGTATCCCAGCCCTTCCCAGGCCGTTTTTCCAGCCGCAATTCCGGATTTCTCCCCCTCTCCGAGGTTCTGTCCCGCTCGGGGCTGCGGCTCCCGGGGCCTTTTCCAGGAGAATTCCGGGCTCCGGCCGCCCCCGGAGCGCCGGGAACTGCCAGGGCCGGTAATGGATTGAGCAGGGATCGGGGAAGGGCCCAGCCCTGCGGACATTCCAGAGCTCTTCCCGAGGTTTCTCCGAGGCTGGGAACCGTGGGAAAGCTCAGGGAGCTCTGGAATTCCGGAGCAGGAGCGTCGGGAGTGATCCCACATGGAGTTCGCAGCGTTCCCGAAATTCCCTCCCTTCCCAGAGCCGACACGGAGACGGAAATCAGGGAATTGAGAGATTGGAAAAGGCCAACCTCGGTCTTGTCTCCATCCCACATCCACAGGGATGGGAATTCCAGCTGGGAATGGGGATCCCAACCCAGAATTCCAGCTGGGAATGGGGATCCCAGCCCGGAATTCCAGCTGGGAATGGGGATCCCAACCCAGAATTCCAGCTGGGAATGGGGATCCCAGCCCAGAATTCCAGCTGGGAATGGGGATCCCAACATGGAATTCCAGCTGGGAATGGGGATCCCAACCTGGAATTCCAGCTGGGAATGGGGATCCCAACATGGAATTCCAGCTGGGAATGGGGATCCCAGCCCAGAATTCCAGCTGGGAATGGGGATCCCAACCCGGAATTCCAGCTGGGAATGGGGATTGCAGCCCGGAATTCCAGCTGGGAATGGGGATCCCAACCCGGAATTCCAGCTGGGAATGGGGATCCCAGCCCGGAATTCCAGCTGGGAATGGGGATCGCAGCCCGGAATTCCAGCTGGGAATGGGGATCCCAGCCCGGAATTCCAGCTGGGAATGGGGATCCCAACCCAGAATTCCAGCTGGGAATGGGGATCCCAGCCCGGAATTCCAGCTGGGAATGGGGATCGCAGCCCGGAATTCCAGCTGGGAATGGGGATCCCAGCCCGGAATTCCAGCTGGGAATGGGGATCCCAACCCGGAATTCCAGCTGGGAATGGGGATCCCAACATGGAATTCCAGCTGGGAATGGGGATCCCAGCCCAGCCATGTCCCCATCCCACATCCACAGGGATGGGAAATCCTGGGAATGGGATTCCAGCCAGGAATTCCAGCTGGGAATGGCAATTCCAGCCTGGCCACATCCCACACCCACAGGGATGGGAATTCCAGATGGGAATGGGATCCCAGGAAGGCTGGAATATTTTTTGGAATATTCCCAAAAATCCCAACCTGAGGCCGTTCCCTGGGTCCTGTCCCATTCCCTGGGAGCAGATCCCACCCTGGATCCCCTCAATCCCAATTTTCTCTGGGATGAGCTCCAACAGCTGCTCCAGACTTTCCCCAAACCCATCATTTCTCCCAGACACCGAATCCATCACTTGCATCACACCAAATCCATCAGTTCCATCTCAGATCCAAGATAAAATTCCACAAATTCCATGAATTTTTGGGATCCTACCTCCTCATCTGAGCTGTCCTCCTCGTACTCGTCGTGGACAACCAAATCCTGCTTCCCTTCCAAGGGGGAGTCGTCTTCCAAGGCTTTCCTCTTGCCAGGAGCCCCTTTGGCCTGGAAAACCGGGAAAAGGCAGCTCTGTAAAATCCCAGCACGAAACTCCTGAGATTTTTTGTGCCAGGGAAGGAAAGGAGATCGTTAATCCCAGCCTGGAAGGGATTGGGATGGGAATGGGAAATTCCTCGGGATGAGGAGCCAGGAAGCAGAGCAGGCACGGATCCATGGAAAAGGGGCTGTGGAAAAAGTGGGAGCTCTGCCCCACTCAGATCCCAGCTGGAATTTGGATCTGACGCCAGAGAGCTTTGGGAATGAGCTGGGAATGGGTAAGGGGAGCAGGGAATTCCAGGAAAATTCCAGAGCCTTTTCCAGGGTTTTTTTCTGGGAGAGCTGCAGAGGGGATTGGGATGGGAAACAGGGAATGGCTGCCCATGGAACAGTGGGGTTTGGGGATGGAATTCCCAGAGAATCCGGGCTTGCTCCAGCCCTGGAATAGCAGGGAATGGGATCATCCCTGAAATCCCCTCCATTCCCACCCCATTCCCAGCATTCCTGCCCTTTCCAGGAGGGAATTCCCAGGGAATCCCACCCCTTTCCCACCCCCCTTATCCCGGATTTTTCCAACTCATTCCAAAACTCCCAAGGTTTGGGATTGAGCAGAATCCTCCCCATTCCTGGGAGCCCAAACTTGCCCAAATCCCCTCGTTCTGCCCCAATTTCTGGGAAGAAAAGGGAAATTCCAGAGGAGAATTCCAGAGCCTTTTCCAGGGGATTTGCTGGGAGAGCTGCAGAGGGGATTGGGGTGGGAAACAGGGAATGGCTGCCCGTGGAAAATTGGGGTTTGGGGATGGAATTCCCAGGGAATCCAGGGCTGCCAAAGGGGGATTGGGATTCAGGGAATGACTGGAAAAGTGGGATTTATATCAGGATAACTTTCAGGGATGACTGGAAAAGCAGGGTCAGGATTCAGGGAATGGTTGGAAAAGCAGGGTCAGCATCAGGATTCAGGGAATTACTTGGAGAGTGGGGTCAGGATTCAGGGAATGATTGGAAAAGCAGGATTGGTGTCAGGATTCAGGGAATGACTGGAAAAGCAGGATTGGTGTTGGGATTCAGGGAATGACTGGAAAAGTGGGATTAGGATTCAGGAAATTACTTGAAGACTGAGGTCAGGATTAAGACAATGATTGGAAAAGCAGGATCAGGATTCAGGGAGTGGTTGGAAAAGCAGGAATTGTGTTGGGATCCAGGGAATAATTGGAAAATCGGGGTCAGGATTCAGTGATGATTGGAAAAGCAGGGTCAGGATTCAGAGAATGACTGGAAAAGCAGGATCGGGACTCAGGGAATGGTTGGAAAAGCAAGGTCAGGATTCAGGGAATGATTGGAAAATTGGGGTCGGGATCCAGGGAATGATTGGAAAAGCAGGTTTTGTGTCGGGATCCAGGGAATGGTTGGAAAATCGGGGTCGGGATCCAGGAAACAACTGGAAAAGCAAGGTCAGGATCCAGGGAACGGTTGGAAAATCAGGATCATGATCCAGGGAACGGCTGGCAAACCCGGCTGAGGACGGGGCTCTGATGGCTAAAGCAGCCCCGGCGCTCCCGGCGGGAGCTGTAAAACCCGCGCTGTCCCGGGCGGATCCGGGGGCACGGCCCGGAGCAGGGATGGGATTACCGGCAAAACAAAGGCGGCTTTAAGGGCCGCAGGAGCCCCGCGGGGAGCCGGGATACGCCGGGATAACGCTTTTCCCAGGTTTTTGGCGCTGGGATGGGGCTGGAGTTGGGTTTCACCTTCCCCGGCTGCCCCCGCCCGCCTGCGGCCGGAGACGGAAAATCCCGGAAAACCCCGGCGTGACCGGCCTGGCCCGGGCCGGCCCGGGCTGTCCCGGTCTGTTCCAGTTCATCCCAGTCCGTCCCTGTCTGTCCTGGTCTGTCCCAGTCCATCCCAGTCCGTCCCTGTCTGTCCCAGTCTGTCCCGGTCTGTCCCAGTCCCTCCTCGTCTGTTCCAGTCCATCCCAGTCCGTCCCTGTCTGTCCCCGTTCATCCCAGTCTGTCCCAGTTCCTCCTCGTCTGTCCCAGTCCATCCCAGTCCGTCCCGGTCTGTCCTGGTCTGTCCCAGTTCATCCCAGTCCCTCCTCGTCTGTCCCAGTTCATCCCAGTCTGTCCTGGTCTGTCCCAGTTCGTCCCAGTCTGCCCCAGTGCCTCCCAGTCCGTCCCAGTCTGTTCCAGTCAGTCCCAATCTCAATCCCAGTCTGTCCTGCTCTGTCCCAGTCTGTCCTGCTCTGTCCCAGTGCCTCCCAGTCTGTCCCAGTTCATCCCAGTGTTTCCCAAATTCCATAAAAACCCCACTTCTCCACAAAGTCCCCCTGCTTTTCCATTAAAAACCCCAATAGTGCTGGAGCACTGTGGGAGCAGCCCTGGAAAAGCTTGGGAGCTCTGGGAACAGCCCTGGAGTGGTTTGGGAAGAGCCTGGAGGGGTTTGGGAGCTGTGGAATGAGAGCTGAAGCAATTTGGAATCTTTAGGAAAAATCCTGGAGCAGTGTGGGAGCTCTGGGAACAGCCCTGGAGTGGTTTGGGAACATCCCTGGAAAGGTCTGGGAGCTCTGGAAGAGCCCTGGAGCAATTTGGGATTAAGGGAAAACCTTGGAGTGGAGTAGGAAGAGCCCTGGAAAGGTTTGGGAGCTCTGGGAACAGCCCTGGAGGGGTTTGGGAAGAGCCTGGAAAGGTTTGGGAGCTGTGGAAAGAGAGCTGGAACAATTCAGGAGTTCTGGGAAAAGTCCCGGAGCAGTGTGGATGTTCTGGGAACAGCCCTGGAGGAAAGTGGGAACCCTGGGAAGAGCCCCGGAGCAATTGGGAAGGTTTGGGAACAGCCCTGGAGGGGTTTGGGTGGTCTGGGAAGAGCCCTGGAGAAAAGTGGGAGATCTGGGAAGAGCCCCGGAGCAGTTTGGTAGCTTTGGAATAACTCTGGAGTGGTTTGGGAACATCCCTGGAAAGGTTTGGGAGCTCTGGGAAGAGCCCTGGAGCAGTTTGGGATTAAGGAAAAACCTTGGAGTGGAGTAGGAAGAGCCCTGGAAAGGTTTGGGAGCTCTGGGAGCAACCCTGGAAAGGTTTGGGAGCTCTGGGAATAGCCCTGGAGGGGTTTGGGAAGAGCCTGGAAAGGTTTAGGAGCTGTGGAAAGAGAGCTGGAACAATTCAGGAGTTCTGGGAAAAGTCCCGGAGCAGTGTGGATGTTCTGGGAACAGCCCTGGAGGAAAGTGGGAACTCTGGGAACAGCCCTGGAGCAATTGGGAAGGTTTGGGAACAGCCCTGGAGGGGTTTGGGTGGTCTGGGAAGAGCCCTGGAGAAAAGTGGGAGATCTGGGAAGAGCCCCGGAGCAGTTTGGGAGCTTTGGAATAACTCTGGAGTGGTTTGGGAACATCCCTGGAAAGCTTTGGGAGCTCTGGGAAGAGCCGTGGAGCAATTGGGAAGGTTTGGGAACAGTCCTGGAGTGGTTTGGGAACATCCCTGGAAAGCTTTAGGAGTTCTGGGAACAGCCCTGGATAAAAGTGGGAACCCTGGGAAGAGCCCTGGAGCAATTGGGAAGCTTTGGGAACAGCCCTGGAGGGGTTTGGGTGGTCTGGGAAGAGCCCTGGAGAAAAGTGGGAGACCTGGGAACAGCCCCGGAGCGGTTTGGGAGCTTTGGAATAACTCTGGAGTGGTTTGGGAACATCCCTGGAAAGGTTTGGGAGCTCTGGGAAGAGCCCTGGAGCAGTTTGGGATTAAGGAAAAACCTTGGAGTGGAGTAGGAAGAGCCCTGGAAAGGTTTGGGAGCTCTGGGAGCAACCCTGGAAAGGTTTGGGAGCTCTGGGAATAGCCCTGGAGGGGTTTGGGAAGAGCCTGGAAAGGTTTGGGAGCTGTGGAAAGAGAGCTGGAACAATTCAGGAGTTCTGGGAAAAGTCCCGGAGCAGTGTGGATGTTCTGGGAACAGCCCTGGAGGAAAGTGGGAACCCTGGGAAGAGCCCTGGAGCAATTGGGAAGCTTTGGGAGAAGTCCTGGAGTGGTTTGGGTGGTCTGGGAAGAGCCCTGGAGAAAAGTGGGAGATCTGGGAAGAGCCCCGGAGCAGTTTGGGAACTTCGGAATAACTCTGGAGTGGTTTGGGAACATCCCTGGAAAGCTTTGGGAGCTCTGGGAAGAGCCCTGGAGGAAAGTGGGAGCTCTGGGAAGAGCCCTGGAGCAATTGGGAAGCTTTGGGAGAAGTCCTGGAGTGGTTTGGGTGGTCTGGGAAGAGCCCTGGAGAAAAGTGGGAGATCTGAGAAGAGCCCCGGAGCAGTTTGGGAGCTTTGGAATAACTCTGGAGTGGTTTGGGAACATCCCTGGAAAGCTTTGGGAGCTCTGGGAATAACCCTGGAGAAGTTTGGGAGCTCTGGGAATAACCCTGGAGAAGCTTGGGAGCTCTGGAAACAACCCTGGAGAAGTTTGGGAAATAACCCTGGAGAAGTTTGGGAGTTCTGGGAATAACCCTGGAGAAGTTTGGGAGCTCTGGGAATAACCCTGGAGAAGTTTGGGAGCTCTGGGAATAACCCTGGAGAAGTCTGGGAAATAACCCTGGAGAAGTTTGGGAGCTCTGGGAATAACCCTGGAGAAGTTTGGGAGCTCTGGGAAGGTCCCTGGAAAACCCAGCTGGGCTCAGAGGGATGGGCTGGGAGAAGCTGCAGGAGAGGTGAAAACTGGGATTGAGCTGGAGACAGGACATGGAATGGGAAAATCCTGAAATTCTGGAATGGTTTGGGATGGAAGGGACAGCTCCACTATCCTGGGATGTCTCAGGGATCCTGGGGCAGCCCTGGATTCTCTGGGAATTCCATCCCCAAACCCCACTGTTCCATGGGCAGCCATTCCCTGTTTCCCACCCCAATCCCCTCTGCAGCTCTCCCAGCAAACCCCCTGGAAAAGGCTCCGGGATCTCCTGGAATTCCCAGCTCCCCCTGCCCATTCCCAGCTCCATTCCCCTTGGGATCTGCCCCAGCATTCCCAAATCCCTCCCAAACTGAGGACCCTCACTGGGATCTCCCTCCCTTCCACAACCCCTGGAACCAAATCCCAGCAGGAAAACCCAGCCTGGAATTCCCTGCAGGGCTTTGCCCACCCCAAAACCTTCGGGCAATCCCAGTTTCCCAGCCCCAATCCCAGTTTCCCAGCCCCAATCCCAGTTTGCCTGACCCAATCCCAGTTTCCCTGACCCAATCCCAGTTTCCCAGCCCCAATCCCAGTTTGCCTGACCCAATCCCAGTTTGCCTGACCCAATCCCAGTTTCCCAGCCCCAATCCCAGTTTCCCTGACCCAATCCCAGTTTCCCAGCCCCAATCCCAGCGGGAAGGGAAGAGTTAAGGAGCTGCAGAGTTTTTTCCTGGATCAGGAGAGCAGCAAATCAAACAAATCAAACAAAACAAAATTCCTGCTGCCCCAGGAGCTGCCAGGGAAAACCAGGAATGCTGGAAGGCCTCGGGAGGAAATCCAAAATGACAGGGGCAGGAAACACTCATAGAGACCCCAGCAGAGCTGGGATTTGGGATTTTGGGAATGGCAGAGCTGGGATTTGGGATTTTGGGAATGGCAGCTCTGGGATTTTGGGATTTGGGGAATGGCAGCTCTGGGATTTTGGGATTTGGGGATTTTGGGAATGGCAGAGCTGGGATTTTGGGATTTGGGGAATGGCAGCTCTGGGATTTTGGGATTTGAGATTTGGGGAATGGCAGCTCTGGGATTTGGGGATTTGGGGATTTTGGGAATGGCAGAGCTGGGATTTGGGATTTGAGATTTGGGGAATGGCAGCTCTGGGATTTTGGGATTTGGAGAATGGCAGCTCTGGGATTTGGGGATTTTGGGATGTGGGGACCAGGGAATGGCAGCTCCAGGATTTGGGGATTTGGGGAGTGACAACTCAGGGATCCGGGAGTTGGGGAGCTGGGAATGGCAGCTCTGGGATCTGGGTTTTTGGTCTTTTGGGGATTGGCAGCTCTGGGATTTGAGGATTTTGGGATTTCAGGAACGGCAGCTCTGGGATTTTGGGATTTTGGGAATGGCAGAGCCAGGATTTGGGATTCCCACAGCTGCTCCAGGGTGATCCAACAAAACAACCCACTGGGATCAGGGAATTGCTGGGGTTGGAAAAACCCCTGGAGCCTCCCAGGCCACTCCTGGCCGTGTGTCCCTCCCACATCCACAGGGGTGGGAATTCCAGCCGGGAATGGCAATTCCAGCCTTTCCAGGGGGAATACTCCTGAAAACCTCAACCCAAGGCTGTTCCCAGGGTCCTGTCCCTGTTTCCTTGGGAGCAGGTCCCACCCTGGATCCCCTCAATCCTGCTTTTCTCCAGGATGAGCTTCCCCGGCTGCAGCAGGGAATTGCACCATTGCCATTCCCAGTCTCCCTCCCTGTCCTGCTCCACTGCAGGTGCCCCCCTGGGCACACCTGGATCCTGTCCAGCTGCATCCTCCACCATTCCCAGCCCTTTTGCAGCTCCCCAGCCCCAGGTTATCTCTGGGGTTATCCCAGGGATCCCCCTTTGGCAGCCCCGGATTCCCTGGGAATTCCATCCCCAAACCCCAATTTTTCCATGGGCAGCCATTCCCTGCTTCCCACCCCAATCCCCTCTGCAGCTCTCCCAGCAAATCCCCTGGAAAAGGCTCTGGAATTCTCCTCTGGAATTTCCCTTTTCTTCCCAGAAATTGGGGCAGAACGAGGGGATTTGGGCAAGTTTGGGCTCCCAGGAATGGGGAGGATTCTGCTCAATCCCAAACCTTGGGAGTTTTGGAATGAGTTGGAAAAATCTGGGATAAAGGGGTGGGAATGTGGTTGGGGTGGGATTCCCTGGGAATTCCCTCCTGGAGGAGCCAGTGTGGGAATGGGGTGGGAATGGGGGGGATTTCAGGGATGATCCCATTCCCAAGGAACACCTCCTGCTATCCTGGGATGTCTCAGGGATCCTGGGGCAGCCCCGGATTCTCTGGGAATTCCACCCCAAAACCCCAATGTTCCATGGGCAGCCGTTCCCTGTTTCCCACCCCAATCCCCTCTGCAGCTCTCCCAGAAAAACCCCTGGAAAACACTGTGGCAGATTTAATTTCCCTTTTTTCCCCAGGCCAATCTCATCCCTAGCCACGAATCCTTCATCACACTGATTCCAACTTCTCCTGGAAAAATGGATCGGGGTCAATGGGTTCCCAGATTTTGGGAAGCAGAGCACCCCAGGAATGTTCAGGAACGGGATTGGAGCCCCCAAATCCAGGGCAGGATCACAGCCAGGCCCTTACCTGCGTCCGAGGAGCTGAGGGGCTTCCAGGGGCTTCTTCCTCATCCTCCTCCTCTTCCTCCTCCTGCTCCTCCTCCTCCTCATCGTTCCCGGAGGATTCGCTGTCGCTTCCCGAATCCTCGAGGCCGGAATAAACGCTCTCCTCACTCTCTGACAGCTCCTCGCTGCCTCCAGAGGGGCTGGGCTGCAAGGACGGCAGGGCAGGGTCACAGTGGGGACGCAGGGGGACACCCCCACACTGCTGCACAACCCCCTCCCCAGTTTTTGGGGTCCCCCTCAGCACCAGCCTGGACTCCACCAGTTGTGGGGTCAACCCTCAGGACAAAATCAGAGCCCCCCAAATTCCTGTGTCACCCTCAGGACTGGGTCAGAGCCCCCCCAGTTACTGGGTTCCCCTCAGGACAAAATCAGAGCCCCCCAAATTCCTGTGTCACCCTCAGGACTGGGTCAGAGCCCCCCCCCAGTTACTGGGTTCCCCCTCAGGACAAAATCAGAGCCCCCCCCTAAATTCCTGTGTCCCCCTCAGGACTGGGTCAGAGCCCCCCCAGTTACTGGGTTCCCCCTCAGGACAAAATCAGAGCCCCCCAAATTCCTGTGTCACCCTCAGGACTGGGTCAGAGCCCCCCCAGTTACTGGGTTCCCCTCAGGACAAAATCAGAGCCCCCCAAATTCCTGTGTCACCCTCAGGAATGGGTCAGAGCCCCCCCCCAGTTACTGGGTTCCCCCTCAGGACAAAATCAGAGCCCCCCCCTAAATTCCTGTGTCCCCCTCAGGACTGGGTCAGAGCCCCCCCAGTTACTGGGTTCCCCCTCAGGACAAAATCAGAGCCCCCCAAATTCCTGTGTCACCCTCAGGACTGGGCCAGAGCCCCCCCCCAGTTATTGGGTTCCCCTCAGGACAAAATCAGAGCCCCCCCCCCAAATTCCTGTGTCACCCTCAGGACTGGGTCAGACAGAGCCCCCCCCAGTTACTGGGTTCCCCCTCAGGACAAAATCAGAGCCCCCCAAATTCCTGTGTCACCCTCAGGACTGGGTCAGAGCCCCCCCAGTTACTGGGTTCCCCCTCAGGACAAAATCAGAGCCCCCCAAATTCCTGTGTCACCCTCAGGACTGGGTCAGACAGAGCCCCCCCCAGTTACTGGGTTCCCCCTCAGGATAAAATCAGAGCCCCCCAAATTCCTGTGTCACCCTCAGGACTGGGCCAGAGCCCCCCCCCAGTTATTGGGTTCCCCTCAGGACAAAATCAGAGCCCCCCCCCCAAATTCCTGTGTCACCCTCAGGACTGGGTCAGACAGAGCCCCCCCCAGTTACTGGGTTCCCCCTCAGGACAAAATCAGAGCCCCCCAAATTCCTGTGTCACCCTCAGGACTGGGTCAGAGCCCCCCCAGTTACTGGGTTCCCCCTCAGGACAAAATCAGAGCCCCCCAAATTCCTGTGTCACCCTCAGGACTGGGTCAGACAGAGCCCCCCCCAGTTACTGGGTTCCCCCTCAGGATAAAATCAGAGCCCCCCAAATTCCTGTGTCACCCTCAGGACTGGGCCAGAGCCCCCCCCCAGTTATTGGGTTCCCCTCAGGACAAAATCAGAGCCCCCCCCCCAAATTCCTGTGTCACCCTCAGGACTGGGTCAGACAGAGCCCCCCCCAGTTACTGGGTTCCCCCTCAGGACAAAATCAGAGCCCCCCAAATTCCTGTGTCACCCTCAGGACTGGGTCAGAGCCCCCCCAGTTACTGGGTTCCCCCTCAGGACAAAATCAGAGCCCCCCAAATTCCTGTGTCACCCTCAGGACTGGGTCAGACAGAGCCCCCCCCAGTTACTGGGTTCCCCCTCAGGATAAAATCAGAGCCCCCCAAATTCCTGTGTCACCCTCAGGAATGGGTCAGAGCCCCCCCAGTTACTGGGTTCCCCTCAGGACAAAATCAGAGCCCCCCAAATTCCTGTGTCACCCTCAGGACTGGGTCAGACAGAGCCCCCCCCAGTTACTGGGTTCCCCCTAAAAACCACAATGGCCCCCCCCCAAATGCTGGGTCCCCCACTCAGGACAAGGCCAGACCCCCCCAATTATGGGGGTGTCTCCTCAGAACCAGGACAGGGCTGGGTCCTTCCCTCAGGAGGCCAAATCCCCCTCATGGAGACCGGCCCAGACCCCTCCCCAAATTGTTGGGTTGCTCTTCAGGACAAGGCCAGGCCCCCTCATGGAGACCAGGCTGGAGCCCCCCAAGTTATGGGGTGCCCCTCACCAGAACGGGATCGGGTTCCTCCCCTCAGGAGACCAAATTCCCCTCACTGCTGGATTCCCCTCATGGAGACCAGGTCGGAACCCCCCAGTTATGGGGTCCCCCTCACCAGGATGGGACCAGGTCACCCCCTCAGAGGCCAAAGCCCCCTCAGTGTTGGGTTTCCCCCTCACAGAGACCA
Source organism: Ammospiza maritima maritima (assembly GCA_036010785.1). NCBI lineage: Eukaryota > Metazoa > Chordata > Aves > Passeriformes > Passerellidae > Ammospiza > Ammospiza maritima. Next base: position 1,303,688 of record CM069666.1, read on the forward strand.
GGCTGGATTCCCCCCATTCCCGGTCCCCCTCACCAGGATGGGACCAGGTCACCCCCTCAGAGGCCAAATCCCCCTCAGTGTTGGGTTTCCCCCTCACAGAGACCAGGCTGGGCCCCACCATTCCCGGATCCCTCCATTCCCGGGTTCCCCCTCACAGAGGACAGACTGGATTCCCTCCATTTCCCGGTTCTCCCTCCATGGGACAGGTCTGGGTTCCTCCTCAAGAGGCCAAATCCCCTCTCAGTGTTGGGTTTCCCCCTCACAGAGACCAGGCTGGACCCCACCATTCCCAGACCCTGCCATTCCCAAGCCAGACCCTCCCCAAATTGCCGGGTCCCCCCTCAGGACAAGGCAAAACCCCTCTTGCTCTCGGGTTCCCCCTCACAAATGCCAGGCCAGATCCCCTCCATTTCCCAGTACCCCCTCACCAGGACAGGGCCGGGTCGCCCCCTCAAGAGGACAAATCCCCCTTCAGTGTTGGGTTTTCCCCTCACGGAGGCCAGGGGACCTCACCATTCCTGGACCCCGCCATTCCCGGGTTCCCCCTCATGGAGACCAAGCCAGACCCTCCCCAAATTGCTGGGTCCTCCCTCAGCACAAGGCCAGACCCCCACTCAGTGCTGGGTTTCCCTTCATGGAGACCAGGCCGGACCCTCCCCATTTCCCGGTCCCCCTTTGTCAGGACGGGACCGGGTTGCCCCCTCAAGAGGCCAAATCCCCCCTCAGTGTTGGGTTTTCCCCTCATAGAGACTAGAAAGGACCCCGCCATTCCCAGACCCCTCCATTCCCTGGTTACCCCTCACAGAGACCAGACCGGACTCCCCCAGTTTCCAGGTTGCCCCTCACTGGGACAGGTCTGGGTTCCCCCTCAAGAGATCAAATACCTCCATCAGTGAACAGGCCGGCTCTCCCCATCATGAAGCCAAACCCTCTAAAATTGCCAGGTGCCCCTTCAGGACAAGGCCAGACCCCCTTATGGAGACCAGGCCAGAGCCTCCCAGTTATGGGGGGGTCTCCCTCACCAGGATGGGACCGGGTTCCCCATCAAGACCAGGCTAAATCCCCCTCACTGCTGGGTTCCCCTCACAGACACCAGACTGGACTCCCCACATTTCCCGGTACCTCCTCGCCAGGAGAGAGCTGGATCGTCCCCTCCAAAGGCCAAATCCCCTCTCACTGCTGGGTTTCCCCTCACAGAGACCAGGCTGGACCCCTCCATTCCCGGGTTCCCCCGCATGGAGACCAAGCCAGACCCTCCCCAAATTGCTGACTGGCCCCTCAGGACAAGGCAAAACCCCTCTCACTGCCAGGTTCCCCCTCACAGAGACCAGATTGGACTCCCCCCGTTTCCCGGTTCCCCCGTACCGGGACAGAGCCGGCTCTCCCCACAATGAAGCCAAACCCCCTTCAATTGCCGGGTCCTCCTTCAAGACAAGGCCAGACCCCCTCATGGAGACGCGACCAGAGCCCTCAAATTATGGGGTCCCCCTCACCAGCACAGGACCGAGTCCCCTCCTCAAGATCAGGCCAAATCCCCCCCTCACTGCCGGGTTTCCCCTTCACGGACACCAGGCCGGACCCCCCCGCCATTTCCCCATTTCCCGTTCCCCCTTCACGGACACCAGGCCAGCCCCCTCCATCCCCGTTGCCATGCCAATGCCGAGTGCGTCCCCTCCTTCCCCGCTGCCATGACAACCCCGCGTGTGCCCCCGTTCCCCCTCCCCGGTCACCCCCGGACCTGCTCCATGGTGGCGGCTCCGCGTGCGCCGCCGAACACGTGGGCGCGGGTCACAGCGCAGGCCACGCCCCCGCCCGCCGCGCTTCCGCCTTGCCGCGGCCCCGCGCAGCTCCCGAGGGAAGGGGCTTTGCTCCTGGGCAGGGCGGAATAACGGGAACGAGAGATAATAACGGAGAAAGATAACGGGAAAAATAACGGGAAACTAGCGGCAGCGCGGGAAAATGTGAAAGCAAAGTGCGCATGCGCAGAGCCCGCCGCGCCGCCGGCATCGCGCATGCGCGCTGAGGCAAAGGTGCCAAAGGCGGTGCGATGGCCAGAAAGGGGCGTGGTTTGTACGAGGGGGCGTGGTCACAAAACTCGGGGGCGTTCCCTGCGCGCAATGCCGCCAATGGGAAGGGCGTGGTCAGACGGCGAAAGGGGCGTGTCCACACGAAGAGGGCGGAGCCAGATCTCACTGGGTGTGTCTGCTTCCTTGGGGGTGTCACCCAGCGAGAGCCCCGCCCAGATATTGTCAAAAATGGCCAGAGGGCAGGGCCAGTTGTGTGGGGGCGTGTCTATGTGAGCAGGAGGCGTGGCCAGGTGAGACGGGGTGTCCCTTCTCAAGCACTGAGAGCAATGGAATGGGCGGGGCTTGGCGTGAGGGGTGTGGTCTGAGCCATCGGGGCGTTCCCATGCAATAGCCTCGCCCAAGCCATGCCAGGTATGGCCAGAGGGCGTGTCCTGTCGTGAGTGGGCGTGTCCCGACCACCAGGGGGCATTCCTGCGGTAAAACCCTGCCTGCCAGCAAGGGAAAAGGGCACGTCTTGCGCAGCAGTGGGCGTGGCCTGAATAATAAACGAACTTTTCCCGTGTGATAGCCACGCCCATGTCCGGCCGGCGGTGGGCATGGTCTAATGATACTGGGCGTGTCCCTACACGCCTGGGTCCCATCCTTCTCTTCCCCTGTAGCCAGTGGGCGTGGCCGGTAGAGCCAAAGCCACGCCCATCCCCTATCTGGAACACGTGGTGGGCGTGGTCACCGCGTGAGGGGGCGTCTCCATGAATGCAAGCTGCATCACTCAGTGGGCGTGTCCAGCAGCAATGCTCCTCCCATTTCTGTAACATGCAGTGGGCGTGGCTATCACACAAGGGGCGTGCCGTCTCGGCAAAGCCGCTATTTGCAACACGCAGTGGGCGTGGCTACCTCACAAGGGGGCGTGTCCTCGCTGCGAAGCGCAACACGCAGTGGGCGCGGCTACAAACACAAGTGGGCGTGGTTTGCACCAGAACCCCGCCCCAGCACAACCATGCAATGGGCGTGGCTATGGCATTTGCCTTTGCATCAAAGCCCCGCCCCGGGAGCAGTGGGCGTGTCCCGCCGCCGGTGGGCGTGGCCACGCATGCGCCATCCCGCGTCCCCTCACAGCCCGCCTCCCAAGATGGCGGCGGCCATGCCACCTCCCGCCGCCGCCGCCTCTCCCTCCTCTCCCGGCCCTTCCCGCCCTTCTTAACGGCCTCGTTCCCTCCGGGGCTTCCCCCGGGGTTTCCCCGAGCCCTTCCCGGCCCCGCCGCGAGGGCGCGGCCATGGACGGGCCGGGCGCGGCGGCGGCGGCGGGCGCGGGGCCCGGTCCCAACAACGTTCCCGCCTTCCTCACCAAACTCTGGACGCTCGTGGAGGATCCCGACACCGACTCCCTGATCTGCTGGAGCCCCGTGAGTACCGGCAATACCGGGCAGGGATCCTTGGGCGGCCGGGGAGGGGTTCTCGACAAGGCCCGGCCCCGTTGAGGCCTGGCCTGGGCCCCGCGGCCCGCGCGGTTCCTGAGGGGAATTCCCGCGAAAAGAAAAAAAACAAAAAATCTCATTTTCCCCGCGAAAAATCTCCTTTTTTTTCCCGCTTTTCCGCCGCGGGAATGTGGGAGATAAGGAGGGAAATAAAAACGTCAACACGGCGGGAAGGGCTGGAGCGACCTTTGGCGCGGGGTAACATCGGGAGCCGCTAATTAGGGAATAATGAGTTTGGGATAATTTAAGGCAGGCCGGGAGGAATTTTTGGGATATGGAAGTGCTGGAGAAAAGCTGGGAAATTTGGGGATGTGCTGCTGGAAAAGGAGAATTCCAGGAGATCCCAAAACATTTTTTTTTGTTTTTTTTTTTTTATCGGAGAGTTGGAGGGATGGGAAACAGGGAATGGCTTCCCATGGAAAATTGGGATTTTGGGATGGAATTCCCAGAGGATCCTCATCCCTGGTGGTGTCCCAGCTCAGGCTGCCATATCCTGAGATACCAGAAAGTTCCCTGCCCGTGGAATGGGATGATCCCAAAAATCCCTTCCTGGCCAAAGAATTCCAGGACCCCACGGACAGCATTCCATGACCAGGATCCCAAGGCCAGGATTCCTCTCCAGGATCCCAAGGCCAGGATTCCCTCTCCAGCAACCCAGGGCCACAATTCCATGGGCAGAATCCCCGAGTCGGGATTGCAAGGCCAGAATTCCAATGGCAGGATCCCATGGACAGGAATCCATGGCCAGGATCCATCTCCAGGATCCCCTGGAAAACGTTCCATGGCCAGGATCCCTCTCCAGGATCCCGTGGACAACGTTCCATGGCCAGGATCCCTCTCCAGGATCCCTTGGACAACGTTCTATGGCCAGGATCCCTCTCGAGGATCCCATGGACAGGAATCCATGGCCAGGATCCATCTCCAGGATTCCATGGCCAGGAATCCATGGCCAGGATCCATCTCCAGGATCCCTTGGACAGCGTTCCATGGCCAGGATCCCTCTCCAGGATCCCATGGACAACGTTCCGTGGCCAGGATCCATCTCCAGGATCCCATGGAAAACGTTCCATGGCCAGGATCCATCTCCAGGATCCCGTGGACAGGAATCCATGGCTGGGTCCATCTCCAGGATCCCATGGACAGGAATCCATGGCCAGGATCCATCTCCAGGATCCCATGGACAGGAATCCATGGCCAGGATCCCTCTCCAGGATCCCATGGACAACGTTCCATGGCCAGGATCCATCTCCAGGATCCCGTGGACAGGAATCCATGGCCAGGATCCCTCTCCAGGATCCCGTGGACAGGAATCCATGGCCAGGATCCATCTCCAGGATCCCATGGACAACGTTCCGTGGCCAGGATCCATCTCCAGGATCCCATGGACAACGTTCTATGGCCAGGATCCATCTCCAGGATCCCATGGACAACGTTCCGTGGCCAGGATCCCTCTCGAGGATCCCATGGACAGGAATCCATGGCCAGGATCCATCTCCAGGATCCCATGGACAGGAATCCATGGCCAGGATCCCTCTCCAGGATCCCGTGGACAGGAATCCATGGCCAGGATCTCTCTCCAGGATCCCTTGGACAGGAATCCATGGCCAGGATCTCTCTCCAGGATCCCATGGACAACGTTCCATGGCCAGGATCCATCTCCAGGATCCCATGGACAACGTTCCGTGGCCAGGATCCCTCTCCAGGATCTCAAGCCCAGGATTCCCTGTCCAGGATCTCTCTTCACGATCCCAAGGTCAGGATCCCATGGGACGCATTCCATGGGCAGGATTTCAGGGCCAGGATCCCAAGGCCAGGATCCCAAGGCCAGGATCCCTCTGCAGGGTCCCATGGCCAGGATTCCGTGTCCACGATCCATCTCCAAGATCCCATAAACGGGATCCCAGGGCGAGGATCCCTCAGTCAGGATCCCATGGACAGGATCTCAAGCCCAGGATCCCATGGACAGCATTCCATGGCCAGGATCCATCTCCAGGATCCCATGGACAGCATTCCATGGTCAGGATCCCTCAGTCAGGATTCCAAGGCCAGGATCCCATGGACAGCATTCCATGGCCCAGGATCCCATGGACAGGATCTCAAGCCCAGGATCCCATGGACAGTGTTCCATGGCCAGGATCCTTCTCCAGGATCCCGTGGACAGGAATCCATGGCCAGGATCCTTCTCCAGGATCCCATGGACAACGTTCTGTGGCCAGGATCCCTCTCCAGGATCCCATGGACAACGTTCCGTGGCCAGGATCCCTCTCCAGGATCTCAAGCCCAGGATTCCCTGTCCAGGATCTCTCTTCACGATCCCAAGGTCAGGATCCCATGGGACGCATTCCATGGGCAGGATTTCAGGGCCAGGGTCCCGTGGGCTGGATCCCAAGGCCAGGATCCCGTTAGGATCCGTGATCCCTTGCACAGGATCTCTCTCCAGGTTCCCGTGGCCAGGATTCTACAGCCATGATTCCATGGCCAGGATCTCTCAGTAAGGATTCCACGGCCAGGGTCCCATGGACAGCATTCCATGGTCAAGATCCATCTCCAGGATCCCTCTCCAGGGTCCCATGGACAGCATTCCATGGCCAGGATCCATCTCCAGGATCCCTCTCCAGGGTCCCATGGACAGCATTCCATGGTTGGGATCCATCTCCAGGATCCCTCTCCAGGGTCCCATGGACAGCATTGCATGGCCAGGATCCCTCTTCAGGATCCATCTCCAAGGCCAGGATCCCTCTCCAGGGTCCCATGGACAGCATTGCATGGTCAAGATCCATCTCCAGGATCCATCTCCAGGATCCATCTCCAGGGTCCCATGGACAGCATTCCATGGTCGGGATCCATCTCCAGGATCCCTCTCCAGGGTCCCATGGACAGCATTGCATGCCCATGATCCCTCTTCAGGATCCCTCTCCAGGGTCCCATGGCCAGCATTCCATGGCCAGGATCAATCTCCAGGGTCCCATGGCCAGCATTCCATGGTCGGGATCCATCTCCAGGATCCCTCTCCAGGGTCCCATGGCCAGCATTCCATGGTCGGGATCCATCTCCAGGATCCCTCTCCAGGGTCCCATGGCCAGCATTCCATGGCCAGGATCCCTCCCCAGGATCCCACAGACAGGATCCCTCCCCAGGATCCCCCGGACAGGGTTCTGAGTCCAGGATCCCATGGACAGGGTCCCTCTCTGGGATCCCTCTCCAGGATGTCAAGCCCAGGATCCCATGGCCAGGATCCAAAGGCCAGGATTCCTCTGCAGGATCCCTCTGCAGGGTCCCGTGGGCTGGATCCCAAGGCCAGGATCCCTCTGCAGGGTCCCATGGCCAGGATTCCGTGTCCGTGATCCATCTCCAAGATCCCATAAACGGGATCCCAGGGCGAGGATCCCTCAGTCAGGATCCCATGGACAGGATCCCATGAACAGGATCCCATGGACAGCATTCCATGGACAGGATCCCTCAGTCAGGATTCCAAGGCCAGGATCCCATGGACAGCATTCCATGGCCAGGATCCCATGGACAGCATTCCATGGCCCAGGATCCCATGGACAGGATCTCTCACCAGGATCCCTTTCCAGGATCCCATGGACAGGATCTCTCACCAGGATCCCTTTCCAGGGTCCCATGGCCCAGGATCCCATGGACAGCATTCCATGGCCAGGATCCCTTTCCAGGATCCCATGGACAGGATCCCAAGCCCAGGATCCCTTTCCAGGGTCCCATGGCCAGGATCTCTCACCAGGATCCCTCTCCAGGGTCCCATGCTTAGGATCTCAAGCCCAGGATCCCATGGACAGAATTCCATGGCCCAGATCCCTCTCCCGGATCCCTCAGTCAGGATCCCAAGGACAGGATCCCTCTCTGGGATCCCTCTCCAAGATCCCAAGCCCAGGATCCCTCTCTGGGATCCCTCTCCAGGATCCCATGGCCAGGATCTCACGCCCAGGAACTTTTCCAGGGGGATCCAGGAGATCCCAGGAACTTTTCCAGGGGGATCCAGGAGATCCCAGGAACTTTTCCAGGGGGATCCAGGAGATCCCAGGAACTTTTCCAATGGGGAATCCAGGAGATCCCAGGAACTTTTCCAGGGGGATCCATGAGATCCCAGGAACTTTTCCAGGGGGATCCAGGAGATCCCAGGAACTTTTCCAAGGGGATCCAGGAGATCCCAGGAACTTTTCCAATGGGGAATCCAGGAGATCCCAGGAACTTTTCCAGGGGGATCCAGGAGATCTCAGGAACTTTTCCAGGGGGATCCAGGAGATCCCAGGAACTTTTCCAATGGGGAATCCAGGAGATCCCAGGAACTTTTCCAGGGCGATCCAGGAGATCTCAGGAACTTTTCCAGGAGATCCCAGGAACTTTTCCAGGGAGATCCCAGGAACTTTTCCAGGGAGATCCCAGGAACTTTTCCAGGAGATCCCAGGAACTTTTCCAGGGGGATCCCAGGAACTTTTCCAGGGGGATCCAGGAGATCCCAGGAACTTTTCCAGGAGATCCCAGGAACTTTTCCAGGGGGATCCCAGGAACTTTTCCAGGGGGATCCAGGAGATCCCAGGAACTTTTCCAGGAGATCCCAGGAACTTTTCCAGGAGATCCCAGGAACTTTTCCAGGGGGATCCAGGAGATCCCAGGAACTTTTCCAGGAGATCCCAGGAACTTTTCCAGGAGATCCCAGGAACTTTTCCCGCGGGATCCCAGGAACTTTTCCAGGGGGATCCAGGAGATCCCAGGAACTTTTCCAAGGGGATCCAGGAGATCCCAGGGGGATCCCAGAGCCCCTCCAGGCCCTTTTCCAGGGGGATCCCAGAAATCCTCCCAGGAGGAATCCAGGAGATCCCAGAGCCTTTTCCAGAGGGGAATCCAGGAGATCCCAGAAACCCTCCAGGATCTTTTCCAGGAGATCCCGGAAACCCTCCAGGATCTTTTCCAGGAGATCCCAGAAACCAGGAGATCCCAGGGAATCCCCATCCCTGCGAGCCTTCCAAAAAAATCCCCCCCAAAAACCCCAAATTCAAACAAAACAAAACAAAAAAAAAGCTGAAATTAAACAAAAATTCCCCCCCAAAAAATCCCGCTAATTCCCCTCAAAAAAAAAAAAAATTTAAATCCCCCAAATTCCCTCAAAACCTTCCCAAAAATTTTTTAAAACCCTGAAAATTAAAAAAAAAAAAATCCCAACAATTTTTTAAATCCTGAGAATTCCCTAAAAATCTCCCCAAAATTTTTTAAAAAATCTTACAAAAAAAGCTTAAGAAAATTCTCAAAATATTTTAAAAGTCCCTAAAAATTTCTTTTAAATCCTCAAAATCCACCCAAAAATCCCAAAGCAGTCCAACAATATCCCCAAAAATTCCCGATTTTTCCCATTTTTTCCCCTGCCAAGTAAGTGCAGCTTCCACGTGTTCAATCAGGGCCAGTTCTATCCAAAACCATCCCAGAAAATTCCCCAAAAATCCCAAAAATTCTCCAAAAAATCCCCAAAAACTCCAAAAATTCAAAAAACTCTCAGAAAATCCTCCAGAAATTTAAAAAAATCCCAAAGAATCCACAGAAACCCCCAAAAACTTTAAAATCCCCCCAAAAAACAAAATTTCCAGAAATGCAGAAAATTTTTTAAAAATCCCCCCAAAATAAAAAAAAAATCCCTCAAAAATTTCCAAATATCCCCAAAATTTCTCAAAAAGCTGAAAAAAACCCAAAAATCAAAATTTTCTGTAAAATTTCCCAAAAGTCACAAAAAAATTAAAGAAAAATCCCCCTAAAATTCCAGAAAATGTCTCCAAAAAACCCCTAAAAGTTCAAAAAAAATTTCCCCAAAATCCCTAAAACTTCCCCAAACCCCCCCAAAATTCCCAATTTTCCTGATTTTTTCCGATTTTTTCTGATTTTTTCTGATTTTTTTCCTGGCAGAGCGGGAGCAGCTTCCACTTGTTTGACCAGGGCCACTTCTCCAAAATCCCAAAAATTGCCCCAAAAAGTAAAAATTCCATAAAAATTAAAAAAAATAATCCTCCAAAAAATTCAAAAACTTCTCAAAGATGCTGAAAAACCTCAAATAATAAAAAAATCCTGAAAAATCCCCCAAATTTCCCTATATTTAAAAGAGAATCCCGCAAAAATTCCTGAAAAACACCAAAAAATTCCTGAAAAAAAAATCACACAAAATTCCCAAAGAAATTGTCAAAATTCCCAAAATGTCCCAAATAAATCTTGGCAAGAATCCTAGAAAATAAAATTAAAAAAAAAAAAAAAAAAAAAGCCCCAAAAATCAGAAAAGAAACCTAAAAAAATTCCAAAATTTCAAGATAATTTTCAAAGAATTCAAGAAAATTCCAAAACGCAACAAAAATTCCAGGAAGTTCTCCAAAAATTCCAGAAAGATTCCCCCAAAAGTCTAAAAATAATTTTCAAAATTGCCCAAAAATCCCTGAAATTCCCCAAAATCCCCCAAAATGTAGAATTTTTTGCTAATTTTTCCCAAATTTCTGATTTTTCCCCCCAAGGGCCAGTTCTCCAAACTCCCTAAAAATTCCAGAAAATTTCCCCAAAAATCCCAAATATTCCCCAAACATCTGAAATCATCTCAGAAAATTCCATCGAAAACCCTGAAAATTTTGCAGAAAATCCCCCAAAAATTCCAACAATTTCCCCCCCAAAATTGCTGAAAATTAAAAAAAAAAATCCCCAGAAACTTGAAAAATTCCAAAAAAAATTCTCTCCGAACCCCCCAACAATTTTAAACCCTCCAAAAAATAAAAAATTCCCCAAAATCCAGAAAATTCAAACAATCCCAAAGAAATTTAAAAAGAAAAACCATCCTCCAAATTTCTAAACGTTTGGAAAATGGCAACAAAATGAATTTTAAAAATTTAAATAGCCCTAAAAAATCTGGAAAATTCTTTAAAAATTCCCAAAAAATCCCTGAAAAGTCCCAAAAATCCCTAAAAATTCCACAAAACCTCCAAAAATTTCGATTTTTCTCAATTTTCCCCAATTTTTCCCGTTTTCCCCCAGCGCGGGAGCAGCTTCCACGTGCTGGACCGGGGCCAGTTCTCCAAAATCCCAAAAAAGTCCCCAAAATTCCTGGAAAAAATCCTCAAAATTTCTTTAAAAATTTCCCAAAAGTTTTAAAATTGTGTAGCAAAAAATTCTCAAAATTCCAGGTAATTTTTCAAAGAAAAATCCATAAAATTTCCCAAAAATCTCTCAGAAATTCCCCAAAATTCCCCAAAAATCCCGAAAAATTCTGATTTTTTTTCCCAATTTTCTCCAAAAATTCCAATTTTTTTCCTGATTTTCTGCAAGAATTCTGATTTTTTCCTGATTTTCCCCAAATTCTGCTTTCCCCAGAGCGGGAGCAGCTTCCACGTGCTGGACCAGGGCCAGTTCTCCAAAATCCCAAAAAAGTCCCCAAAATTCCCGGAAAAAATCCTCAAAATTTCTTTAAAAATTTCCCAAAAGTTTTAAAATTGTGTAGCAAAAAATTCTCAAAATTCCTCAAAATTCCAGGTAATTTTTCAAAGAAAAATCCATAAAATTCCCCAAAAATCTCTCAGAAATTCCCCAAAATTCACCAAAAATCCCGAAAAATTCTGATTTTTTTTTTCCCAATTTTCTCCAAAAATTCCAATTTTTTTCCTGATTTTCTGTAAAAATTCTGATTTTTTCCTGATTTTCCCCAAATTCTGCTTTCCCCAGAGCGGGAGCAGCTTCCACGTGCTGGACCGGGGCCAGTTCTCCAAAATCCCAAAAAAGTCCCCAAAATTCCCGGAAAAAATCCTCAAAATATCTTTAAAAATTTCCCAAATTTTTAAAATTTTGTAGCAAAAAATTCTCAAAATTGCAGGTAATTTTTCAAAAAGAATCCATAAAATTTCCAAAAAATCTCTCAGAAATTCCCCAAAATTCACCAAAAATCCCGAAAAATTCTGATTTTTTTTTCCCAATTTTCTCCAAAAATTCCAATTTTTTTCCTGATTTTCTGTAAAAATTCTGATTTTTTCCTGTTTTTCCCCAAATTCTGCTTTCCCCAGAGCGGGAGCAGCTTCCACGTGCTGGACCGGGGCCAGTTCTCCAAAATCCCAAAAAAGTCCCCAAAATTCCCAGAAAAAATCCTCAAAATATCTTTAAAAATTTCCCAAATTTTTAAAATTTTGTAGCAAAAAATTCTCAAAATTCCAGGTAATTTTTCAAAAAGAATCCATAAAATTTCCAAAAAATCTCTCAGAAATTCCCCAAAATTCACCAAAAATCCCTAAAAGTTCTGATTTTTTTCCTATTTTTTTCCAGAAGTTCCGATTTTTTCCCAATTTTTTCCAAAAATTCTGATTTTTTTCCTGATTTTCCCCAAATTTGTGATTTTCCGCAGAGCGGGAGCAGCTTCCACGTGCTGGACCGGGGCCAGTTCTCCAAAATCCCAAAAAAGTCCCCAAAATTCCCGGAAAAAATCCTCAAAATATCTTTAAAAATTTCATAGCAAAAAATTCTTAAAATTCCAGGTAATTTTTCAAAAAGAATCCATAAAATTTCCCAAAAATCTCTCAGAAATTCCCCAAAATTCACTAAAAATCCCTAAAAATTCTGATTTTTTTCCTATTTTTTTCCAGAAATTCCGATTTTTTCCCAATTTTTTCCAAAAATTCTGATTTTTTTCCTAATTTTCCCCAAAAATTCTGATTTTTTTCCTAATTTTCCCCGAATTTGTGATTTTCCGCAGAGCGGGAGCAGCTTCCACGTGCTGGACCAGGGCCAGTTCTCCAAGGAGGTGCTGCCCAAGTACTTCAAGCACAACAACATGGCCAGCTTTGTGCGGCAGCTCAACATGTGTGAGTCATGGGAACACATGGGAGTACATGGGAATACATGGGAATACATGGGATTGTGGGAATCAGCTTTGTGCGGCAGCTCAACATGTGTGAGTCATGGGAACACATGGGAGTACATGGGAATACATGGGAGTACATGGGATTGTGGGAATCAGCTTTGTGCGGCAGCTCAACATGTGTGAGTCACGGGAAATACATGGGAGTACATGGGATTGTGGGAATCAGCTTTGTGCGGCAGCTCAACATGTGTGAGTCACGGGAATACATGGGAATACATGGGAATACATGGGATTGTGGGAATCAGCTTTGTGCGGCAGCTCAACATGTGTGAGTCACGGGAAATACATGGGAGTACATGGGAATACATGGGATTGTGGGAATCAGCTTTGTGCGGCAGCTCAACATGTGTGAGTCACGGGAAATACATGGGAATACATGGGAGTACATGGGAATACATGGGAATAAATGGGATTGTGGGAATCAGCTTTGTGCGGCAGCTCAACATGTGTGAGTCATGGGAAATACATGGGAGTACATGGGAATACATGGGATTGTGGGAATCAGCTTTGTGCGGCAGCTCAACATGTGTGAGTCATGGGAATACATGGGAGTACATGGGAGTACATGGGATTGTGGGAATCAGCTTTGTGCGGCAGCTCAACATGTGTGAGTCACGGGAAATACATGGGAGTACATGGGAGTACATGGGAGTACATGGGATTGTGGGAATCAGCTTTGTGCGGCAGCTCAACATGTGTGAGTCACGGGAAATACATGGGAGTACATGGGAATACATGGGAATACATGGGATTGTGGGAATCAGCTTCGTCCGGCAGCTCAACGTGTGTGAGTGACGGGGAATAATGGGAATGAATGGGAATAAATGGGAATGAATGGGAATAAATGGGAATGAATGGGAATAAATGGGAATGAATGGGATTGTGGGAATCAGCTTCGTACGGCAGCTCAACGTGTGTGAGTGACGGGGAAAAATGGGAATGAATGGGAATGAATGGGAATAAATGGGAATGAATGGGATTGTGGGAATCAGCTTCGTCAGGCAGCTCAACGTGTGTGAGTGACACCAGCAACGCTCGGGGAAAATGGGAATGAATGGGAATAAAGGGGAATACATGGGAATACATGGGAATGAATGGGAATGAATGGGAATGAAGGGGAATACATGGGAATACATGGGAATGAATGGGAATGAATGGGAATGAAGGGGAATGAATGGGATTGAAGGGGAATACATGGGAATGAATGGGAATGAATGGGAATGAAGGGGAATGAAGGGGAATGAAGGGGAATACATGGGAATGAATGGGAATGAATGGGAATGAAGGGGAATACATGGGAATACATGGGAATGAATGGGAATGAATGGGAATGAAGGGGAATGAAGGGGAATACATGGGAATACATGGGAATGAATGGGAATGAATGGGAATGAATGGGATTGAAGGGGAATACATGGGAATGAATGGGAATGAATGGGAATGAATGGGAATGAAGGGGAATACATGGGAATACATGGGAATACATGGGAATGAATGGGAATGAATGGGAATAAATGGGAAAAATGGGAATAAATGGAATTGTGGGAATCAGCTTGGTCCAACAGCTCAACGTGTGGGAGTCAAAGTTCCCACATTTGGGAAATTTGGGAAATTTGGGAAGTTGGGAATGAATTGTGGCAGGTGGGGAAAAATTTGGGAGGGAAAAATTGGGAAAAAATCAGTGAAAAATGGGAATAAATGGGGGAAAATTTGGGAAAGAATGGGTGAAATCTGGGAATGAATGGGAAAAATACAGGGAAAAAACATTCCCTTTTTTGCCATTTATTCCTAGAAAAACTTGGGAAAAAATGGAAAAAAAAAGGGAAAAAATGGGAATAAATGGAATTCTGGGAATCAGCTGGGTCAGGCAGCTCCGCATGGGGGAGTAAAATCGGGGAAAAAATGGGAATTTGGGGAAAAAATGGGAATTTGGGAAGTTGGGAATGAATTGTGGCAGGTAGGGAAAAATTTGGGAGGGAAAAATGCAAAAAAATCCGGGAAAAATGGGAAAAAATCAGTGAAAAATGGGAATAAATGGGGGAAAATTTGGGAAAAATGGGAAAAATCTGGGAATAAATCTGGGAATAAAGGACAAAACTACAGGGAAAAAAAAATTCCCCTTTTTTTTTCCCTTTTATTTCCAGAAAAACTCGGGAATAAATGGGGAAAGAAATGGAAAAAAATCAGGGAAAAAATGGGAAAAACTGGGAAAAACTGGGAATAAATGGAATTGTGGGGATTTGGGAATCAGCTGGGTCAGGCAGCTCCGCGTGGGGCAGTGAAAATTCCGAATTTTGGGAATTTTGGGAATTTGGGAATTTGGGAATGAATTTTGGCAGATAGGGAAAAACGTGGGACGGAAAAATGCAAAAAATCTGCAAAAAAATGGGAAAAAAATCAGTGAAAAAATGAGAAAAATGTGGGAAAATCCAGGTAAAAAACCAGGAATAAAGGGGGAAAAGCAGAAAAAAATTCCCAGTTATTCCCAGAAAAAAATCTGGGAATGAATGGGAAAAAATGGAAAAAATCTGGGAATAAATGGGAAAAAATGGGAAAAATCCGGGAATAAATGGGAAAAAAATCAGTGAAAAATGGGAATAAATGGGGGAAAATGCAGGGAAAAAAAACAGGAATAAAGGGGAAAAAGCAGAAAAAAATTCCCATTTAGTCCCAGAAAAACATCTGGGAGTAAATGGGAAAAAATGGAAAAAATCTGGGAAAAAATGGGAAAAAATGGGAAAAAATCCAGGAATAAATGGGAAAAAATGGGAAGAAATGGAAAAAATCTGGGAAAAAATCAGTGAAAAATGGGAATAAATGGGGGAAAATTTGGGAAAAAATGGGGAAAATCTGGGGATAAATGGGAAAAATACAGGAAAAAAAATTCCCTTTTTTTGCCATTTATTCCCAGAAATACTCGGGAAAAAATGTGGGAATAAATGGGAAAAAATGGAAAAAAATCTGGGAATAGAATGGGAAAAAAGCTGGAAATAAATGAGAAAAAAAGCTGGGAAAAATTGGAATAAAATAGGAATAAATGGGAATAAATGAGAGAAATGTGGAGGAAAAGTGAAAAAAATAATCAGGAAAAAAAAGGGAAAAAATCTGAAAATAAATGAAAAATGGAAAAAAAAATCAGGGACTGAATGGGAAAAATGCAGAGAAAAAATTGGGGAAAAAATGGGAAAAAATCCGGGAATAGAATGGGAAAAAAAGCTGGAAATAAATGAGAAAAAAAGCTGGGAAAAATGGGAATAAAATAGGAATAAATGGGAATAAAGGGGAAAAAATCTGGGAATAAATGAGAGAAAATGTGGGGGAAATGAAAAAAAAAATCAGGGAAAAATCTGGGAATAAATGAGAGAAAATGTGGGGGAAATGAACAAAAAATCAGGGAAAAATCTGGGAATAAATGAGAGAAATGTGGGGGGAAAATGAAAAAATAATCAGGAAAAAAAGGGAAAAAATCTGAAAATAAATGAGAAATGGAAAAAAAAGCAGGGAATAAATGGGAAAAATGCAGAGAAAAAAATTGGGGAAAAATGGGAAAAAATCCGGGAATAGAATGGGAAAGAATGGGAAAAAAGCTGGAAATAAATGAGAAAAAAAGCTGGGAAAAATGGGAATAAAATAGGAATAAATGGGAATAAATGAGAGAAATGTGGGGGGAAAATGAAAAAAAATCTGGGAATAAATCTGGGAATAAATGGAGAAAAATCTGGGATTAAATGGGAAAAATACAGGGAAAAAATTCCCTTTTTTTTCCCTTTTATTCCCAGGAAAACTCGGGAATAAATGGGAAAGACTGGGAAAAAATCTGGGAATGAATGAGAGAAATGTGGGGGAAAAATGAAAAAAAATCAGGGAAAATCTGGGAATAAATGGGGAAAAATCCTGAGGGAGTAAAAATTCCCAAAAGGGCAAAACCCAGGAAAAATGGGAATAAATTGGGGAATAAATGGGAGGGAATCTGGGAATAAAATTTGGGAATCAATGGGGGAAAATCCAGGGAAAATTCAGGAATAAATCCGGAATAAAGAGGGAAAATCTGCAAATAAATGGGAAAAAATGCGGCAAAAAATGGGGAAGAATTTGGGAATAAAATGGGAAAAATCTGGAAAAAATGGGAATAAAAAAAAGGGAAACAACGGTGGGAAATGGGGAAAATTCTCCGGGAGTAAAAATTCCCAAAACATTCCCAAAAAATTCCCAAAAAAATCCCAAAAAATTCCCAAAAAAATCCCAAAAAAATCCCAAAAAATTCCCAAAAAATTCCCCAAAAAATCCCAAAAAATTCCCAAAAAAATTCCCAAAAAAATCCCCAAAAATTCCCAAAAAAATCCCAAAAAATTCCCAAAAAATTCCCAAATTTTGGGGTTTGGGGATTCTGGGGTCGCTCCCACCAAGCCCAGAATTCCCCCTGTTCCTGCCCAAATCCCCTTTTTTCCCCTTTTTTTCCATTTTTTCCCCATTTTTCCCATTTTTCCCCCTTCTTTCCATTTTTTCCATTTTTTCCCATTTTTCCCCATTTTTCCCCTTTTTCCCCCTTTTTTTCGTGCATTTTCCCCTTTTTTCCTGGATTTTTTCCCATTTTTCCCCTTTTTTCCCCCCTTTTTTTCCTGCATTTTCCTGCTTTTTTTTGGAATTTTTCCCCCTTTTTTCCCTGGATTTTTTCCCATTTTTCCCCTTTTTTCCCCCCTTTTTTTCCTGCATTTTCCTGCTATTTTGGAATTTTTCCCCCTTTTTTCCCTGCATTTTTTCCCATTTTTCCCTGGATTTTCCCATTTTTCCCCTTTTTTCCCCCCTTTTTTTCCTGCATTTTCCTGCTTTTTTTTGGAATTTTCCCCCCTTTTTTCCGTGCATTTTTTCCCATTTTTCCCCTTTTTTTCCTGCATTTTCCCCTTTTTTTCCTGGTTTTTTTTCCATTTTTCCCTGGATTTTCCCCCTTTTTTTCCTGCATTTTCTCCCTTTTTTTCAGAATTTTCCCCCCTTTTTTTCCTGGATTTTTTCCCATTTTTCCTTGGATTTTCCCCATTTTTTTCCTGCCTTTTCCCCCTTCTTTTTTTAATTTTTCCCCCTTTTTTCCCTGGATTTTCCCCATTTTTTCCTGCATTTTCCCCCTTTTTTCCTGGATTTGTTTCCTTTTTTTCTCGATTTCCCCCCCTTTTTTCCCATTTTTTTCCCATTTTTCCCCCTTTTTTTCCTGGATTTTTCCCCCTTTTTTCCCTTTTTTTCCTGCATTTTCCTGCTTTTTTTTGAATTTTTCCCCTTTTTTTCCTGCATTTTTTCCCATTTTTCCCCTTTTTTCCCCCTTTTTTCCATTTTTCCCCATTTTTCCCCATTTTTCCCCTTTTTCCCCCTTTTTTTCCTGCATTTTCCCCTTTTTTTTCCTGGATTTTTTCCCATTTTTCCCCTTTTTTCCCCCCTTTTTTTCCTGCATTTTCCTGCTTTTTTTTGGAATTTTTCCCCCTTTTTTCGTGCATTTTTTCCCATTTTTCCCCTTTTTTTCCCCCTTTTTTTTCCTGCATTTTCCCCTTTTTTTCCTGGTTTTTTTCCATTTTTCCCTGGATTTTCCCCATTTTTTTCCTGCATTTTCCCCTTTTTTTTTGGAATTTTCCCCCCTTTTTTCCCTGGATTTTCCCCCTTTTTTCCCTGGATTTTCCCCTTTTTTTTTGGAATTTTTCCCCCTTTTTTTCCCTGGATTTTCCCCATTTTTTTTCCTGCATTTTCCCCCTTTTTTCCTGGATTTGTTTCTTTTTTTCTCGATTTCCCCCCCTTTTTTCCCCTTTTTTTCCCATTTTTCGCCCTTTTTTTCCTGGATTTTTTCCCATTTTTCCCATTTTTCCATTTTTTCCCATTTCCCCATTTTCCCCAGCCTGCCGCAGGTGCTGCCAAAATCCCCAAATCCAGGGGGTTCCCCGTCCCAGGCAGGAAAATTCCTCTTTTTTTTTGGAATTTTTCCTCCATTTTTCCTGCATTTTTTCCCATTTTTCCTGCATTTTCCCCATTTTTTCGTGCATTTTTCCTCCTTTTTCCCTGGATTTTTTCCCATTTTTCCTTGGATTTTCCCCCTCTTTTTTTTGGAATTTTTCCTCCTTTTTCCCTGGATTTTTTCCCATTTTTCCCTGGATTTTCCCCCTTTTTTTCCTGCATTTTCCCCCCTTTTTTCCCTGGATTTTCCCCATTTTTTCGTGCATTTTTCCTCCTTTTTCCCTGGATTTTTTCCCATTTTTCCTTGGATTTCCCCCTTGGTTTTTTTTTTTAATTTTTCCTGCCTTTTTTTCTCTGGATTTTCCCCATTTCTTTCCTGCATTTTCCCCTTTTTTCCTGGATTGGTTCCCTTTTTTTTTTCAATTTCCCCCCATTTTTCCCCATTTTTTCCCATTTTCCCCATTTTTCCCATTTCCCCATTTTCCCCAGCCTGCAGCAGGTGCTGCCAAAATCCCAGGGGTTCCCAGTCCCAGGCAGGAAAATTCCTCTTTTTTTTGGAATTTTTCCTCCTTTTTTCCTGCATTTTTTCCCATTTTTCCCTGGATTTTCCCCCTTTTTTTCCTGCATTTTCCCCCTTTTTTTCGGAATTTTCCCCCTTTTTTCCCTGCATTTTTCTCCTTTTTTCCTCCTTTTTTCCTGGATTTTTCCCATTTTTCTCTGGATTTTCCCCCTTTTTTTCTTGCAGTTTCCCCCTTTTTTTTTAAATTTTCCCCCATTTTTTTCCTGCATTTTTCCCCTTTTTTCCTGGGTTTTTTCCCCTTTTTTTCTGGATTTCCCCCTTTTTTTCCCTGGATTTTTCCCCTTTTTTTTTTTGATTTTCCCCTTTTTTTTTCCTGGATTGGTTCCCTTTTTTTTCCGGATTTTTTTTTTTCCATTTTTTCCTGCATTTTTCCCCTTTTTCCTGGATTTTTTCCCTTTTTTTTCCCTGGGTTTTTTTCCCTCCCTTTTTTCCCCATTTTTTTCCTGGATTTTCCCCTTTTTTTTTCCGGATTTTTCCCCATTTTTCCACATTTTTTCCCTTTTTTTTCTGGGTTTTATCCCCCCCCTTTTTTTCCCATTTTTTCCTGGATTTTCCTCATTTTTTTTCTGGACTTTTTCCCCATTTTTTCCTGGATTCTCCCCTTTTTTCCACATTTTTTCCCGGGTTTCCCCCCCCTTTTTTTTTTCCTTTTTTTCCATTTTTTCCTGGATTTTCCCCATTTTTTTCCGGATTTTTCCCCATTTTTTCCGGATTTTGCCCTTTCTTTTTTCTGGATTTTTTCCACTTTTTCTGGGTTTTTTCCCTTTTTTTCCTGGGTTTCCCCCCCCCTTTTTTCCCCCCATTTTATTCCCATTTATTCCCATTTTTTCCCCAATTTTCCCCCAATTTCTCCCATATTTTCCGCATTTTTCCCCAATTTATTCCCATGTTTTTCCCATATTTTCCCCCAGATTTTTTTCCTTTTTTCCCATTTTTATTCCCGGTTTTTCCCATTTTTATTCCTGTTTTTATTCCCATTTATTCCCATTTTTTCCCCAAATTTCCCCCAATTTCTCCCAATTTCTCCCATATTTTCCCCCATTTTTTACCCAATTTACTCCCATATTTTCCCCATATTTTCCCCCTTTTTTCCCATTTTTATTCCCATTTATTCCCATTTTTTCCCAAATTTCCCCCAATTTCTCCCATATTTTCTCCATTTCCCCCAATTTCTCCCATATTTTCCCCATATTTTTCCCCAATTTCTCCCATATTTTCCCCATATTTTTCCCCATTTTTGCCCCTTTTTTCCCCATTTTTATTCCCTTTTTTATTCCCATTTATTCCCATTTTTTCCCCCAATTTCTCCCATATTTTCGACATTTTTCCCCAATTAATTCCCATTTATTCCCATTTTTTCCCCATTTTTCCCCAATTTATTCCCATATTTTCCCTCATATTTTCACCCTTTTTTCCCATTTTTATTCCCGTTTATTCCCATTTTTATTCCCTTTTTTTCCCCCAATTTCTCCCATTTTTTTCCCCATTTTTCCCCAATTTATTCCCATATTTTTCCCATATTTTCCCCTAGATTTTCCCCTTTTTTTCCCATTTTTATTCCCATTTATTCCCATTTTTATTCCCATTTTTCCCCATATTTTTCCCATACTTTCCCCCAGATTTTTTCCTTTTTTTCTCATTTTAATTCCCGTTTATTCCCATTTTTATTCCATTTATTCCCCAAATTTCCCCAATTTCTCCCATATTTTCCCATATTTTTTCCCATTTTCCCTCAATTTACTCCATATTTTCCCCCTTTTCCCCCATATTTTCCCCCTTTTATTCTCATTTTTATTCCCATTTATTCCCAATTTTCCCCAATTTCTCCCATATTTTCCCCATATTTCCCCCATTTTTTGCCCAATTTACTCCCATATTTTCCCCATTTTTCCCCAATTTATTCCCATATTTTCCCCCTTTTTTTCCCATTTTTATTCCCGTTTTCATTCCATTTATTCCCATTTTTTCCCGAAATTTCCCCCAATTTCTCCCATATTTTCCCCATTTTCCCCAATTTCTCCCATATTTTCCCCCTTTTTTTCCCATTTTTATTCCCGTTTATTCCCAAATTTCCCCCAATTCTCCCATTTTTTCCCATATTTTCCCCATATTTTCCCCATTTTTTCTCAATATTTTCCCCACTTTTTCCCCAATTTTTCCCCATTTTTTCCCCAAATTTCCCCCAATTTCTCCCATTTTTTCCCCATATTTTTCCCCATATTTTCCCCATTTTTTCCTCAATATTTTCCCCACTTTTTCCCCAATATTTCCCCATTTTTTCCCCATTTTTCCTCATTTTTTCCCCAAATTTCCCCATATTTTTCCCCATTTTTTCCCCAAATTTCCCCCAATTTCTCCATTTTTTCCCCTTTTTTCCCCATATTTTCCCCATATTTCCTCATTTTTCTCAATATTTTCCCCATATTTTCCCCACTTTTTCCCCAATTTTTCCCCAAATTTCTCCATATTTTTCCCTATTTTTTCCCCAATTTTTCCCACATTTTCCCCACATTTTCCCCACATTTTCCCCATTTTTCTCAATATTTTCCCCATATTTTCCCCAATTTTTCCCCAAATTTCTCCATATTTTTCCCTATTTTTTCCCCATATTTTCCCCACATTTTCCCCATTTTTTCCCCATTTTTTCCCCATTTTTTCCCCAAATTTCCCCCAAATTTCTCCCATTTTTTCCCCATATTTTCCCCCTATTTTCCCCATTTTTTCTCAATGTTTCCCCCACTATTTCCCCGTATTTCCCCTCTATTTTCCCTGCATCAGACGGTTTCCGCAAGGTGGTGCACCTGGAGCAGGGCGGGCTGGTGAAGCCGGACAGGGACGACACCGAGTTCCAGCACCCGTTCTTCCTGCGCGGCCAGGAGCGGCTGCTCGAGAACATCAAGAGGAAAGTCACCAGTGTGAGTCTGGCTTCTGGAAATTTCCATTCAAAATCACAATTTGCCATGAAAAAATTCACAATTTTCCATGAAAAATTCACAATTTTCCATGAAAAAAACCTCAATTTTCTGTGAAAAATCCAGAATTTTCCATGAAAAAATCCAGAATTTCCCATAAAACCCAGGGCAGGAGCGGCTGCTCGAGAACATCAAGAGGAAAGTCACCAGCGTGAGTCACCTTCCAGAAACTTCCATTCAAATCAGAATTTGCCGTGAAAAAAATCAGAATTTTCCATGAAAAATCCAAAATTTTCCATTCAAAAGTCAGAATTTTCCATGAAAAAATCCAGAATTTCCATAAAACCCAGGGCAGGAGCAGCTGCTGGAGAACATCAAGAGCTGTCACCAGCGTGAGTCACATTCCAGAAATTTCCATTCAAAATCACAATTTGCCATGAAAAAAATCAGAATTTTCCATTAAAAATTCACAATTTTCCCTTAAAAATCCAGAATTTTCCATGAAAAATCCAGAATTTCCATAAACCCCAGGGCAGGAGCAGCTGCTTGAGAACATCAAGAGCTGTCACCAGCGTGAGTCACATTCCAGAAAGTTCCATTCAAAATCACAATTTGCCATGAAAAAATCCAGAATTTTCCATAAATAATCCAGAATTTTCCATTCAAAATTCAGAATTTCCCATAAAACCCAGGGCAGGAGCAGCTGCTGGAGAACATCAAGAGCTGTCACCAGCGTGAGTCACATTCCAGAAACTTCCATTCAAATTCCAGAAATTTCCATGAAAAAATCCAGAATTTTCCATAAAAAAATTCACAATTTTCCATGAAAAATCCAGAATTTTCCATGAAAAATCCAGAATTTCCCATAAACCCAGGGCAGGAGCAGCTGCTGGAGAGCATCAAGAGCTGTCACCAGCGTGAGTCACATTCCAGAAAGTTCCATTCAAATTCAGAATTTGCCATGAAAAATTCACAATTTTCACGAAAAACCCAGAATTTTCCGTCCAAAATTCAGAATTTTCCATTCAAAATTCACAATTTTCCATGAAAAATCCAGAATTTTCCATGAAAAATCCAGAATTTCCCATAAACCCAGGGCAGGAGCAGCTGCTCGAGAACATCAAGAGCTGTCCCCAGCGTGAGGCACATTCCAGAAAGTTCCATGAAAAATTCACAAATTTCCATTCAAAATTCAGAATTTCCCATGAAAAAATCAGCCAGAAATCAGTTACAAATTAAAGATGAAAAATTCAGAATTTGCCCCAAAACTCAGCAGGATCCATTAAAATCCCAGAATTCTCATTAAAAACCAGTCAGGGTCTGGGAAAAAGTAATTAATAAAATCCCAGAATTTTTATTAAAAACCAATTAGGGTTTTGGTAAAAAATTAAAGAATAAAATTCCAGAAATTTTCATTAAAAACCAGTCAGGGTCTGGTAAAAAATTAATTAATAAAATTCCAGAATTAAAGAATAAAATTCCAAAATTTTCATTAATAAAGAGTCAGGGTCTGGTAAAAAATTTAAGAATAAAATTCCAGAATTAAAGAATAAAATTCCAGAATTTCATTAAAAACCAGTCAGGGATTGGTAAAAAATTAAAGAATAAAATTCCAGAATTTTCATTAAAACCAGTCAGGGATTGGTAAAAAATTAATGAATAAAATTCCAGAATTAAAAAATAAAATTCCAGAATTAAAGAGTAAAATTCCAGAATTTTCATTATAAACAGTCAGGGATTGGTAAAAAATTAATTAATAAAATTCCAGAATTAAAGAATAAAATTCAGAATTTTCATTAAAAACTGTCAGGGATTGGTAAAAAATTAACGAATAAAATTCCAGAATTTTCATAAATAAACAGTCAAGGTCTGGTAAAAAATTTAAGAATAAAATTCCAGAATTAAAGAATAAAATTCCTGAATTTTCATTAAAAACCAGTCAGGGATTGGTAAAAAATTAAAGAATAAAATTCCAGAATCAAAGAACAAAATTCCAGAATTTTCATCAAAACCAGTCAGGGATTGGTAAAAATTAAAGAATAAAATTCCACAATTTTCATTAAAAACCAGTCAGGATCTGGTAAAAAATTAATTAATAAAATTCCAGAATTAAAGAATAAAATTCCAGAATTTTCATTAATAAAGAGTCAGGGATTGGTAAAAAATTAATTAATAAAATTCCAGAATTAAAGAACCAAATTCCAGAATTTTCCATTAAAAAAAACCAGTCAGGGTCTGGTAAAAAATTAAAGAATAAAATTCCAGAATTTTCCATTATTTCAGTCAGGGTTTGGTAAAAAATTAAAGAATAAAATTCCAGAATTAAAGAATAAAATCCCAGAATTTTCATTAAA
>CM069666.1:1328053-1374136 GCA_036010785.1 Ammospiza maritima maritima
TCCCAGCCTGGCAACCCCCAAACCCCAAAATCCCAAAATCCCAACCCCAGAATTCCCAAAATCCCAAAATCCCAAATCCAATATTCCCAGAATTCAACCCCGAAACCTCGTCCCAAATTTCTGCCCCAAAACTCTGTCCCAAATTCTGACCCAGAATTCCCAAAAGCGTCTCTAAAACCCCTCCCAGAATTCCCAAAGTTCCATCCCAAATTCCCAATCCCGGAATTCCCAAAATCCCCAAACTCCATCCCAAAATTCCCAAAATCCCATCCCAAATTCCCAATCCCAGAATTCCCAAAATCCCCAAACTCCATCTCAAAATTCCCAGAATCCCATCCCAAATTCCCAATCCCAGAATTCCCAAAATCCCATCCCAAATTCCCAATCCCAAAATTCCCAAAATCCCATCTCAAATTCCCAATCCCAGAATTCCCAAAATCCCCAAAATCCCCCTCAAAATTCCCAAAATTCCATCCCAAATTCCCAATCCCCGAATTCCCAAAGTCCTCAAACTCCATCCCAAAGTTCCCAAAATCCCATCCCAAATTCCCAATCCCAGAATTCCCAAAATCCCCAAAATCCGCCTCAAAATTCCCAAAATTCCATCCCAAATTCCCAATCCCAGAATTCCCAAAATCCCCCTCAAAATTCCCAGAATTCCATCCCAAATTCCCAATCCCCGAATTCCCAAAATCCCCAAAATCCCCCTCAAAATTCCCAAAATTCCATCCCAAATTCCCAATCCCCGAATTCCCAAAGTCCTCAAACTCCATCCCAAAATTCCCAGAATTCCATCCCAAATTCCCAATCCCTGAATTCCCAGAATCCCAGAATCCCAAAATCCCAGAATTCCACCCCAAATCCCCAACCCCACAATTCCCAAAATCCCCAAAATCCTCTCCGAAATTCCATCCCAAGCTCTCAGAAATCCTCCCCGAAATTCCAAAAATTGACTTGGAAACCCCCAAAAATCCCCTCGGAAAGCCCCAAAAACGCCCCCGAAGCCCCCAGAGCCCGTTCCCAAAATTCCCAGAATTCCCAAAATTCCCAGAAATTCCCAAATTCCCCCCGAAATTCCCAAATTTCCGGAAGGTTCCCTCACTCAGCCCATTTGAGGCAGTCCCAGAGCAGCCGGGAGCTCTCCCGGGGCTTCCCCAGCCTGGCAACCCCCAAACCCCAAAATCCCAAAATCCCAGAATCCCAAAATCCCAAAATCCCAGAATCCCAGAATTCCACCCCAAATTCCATCCCAAAATCCCCAAAATCCCAAAATTCCCAGAATTCAACCCCACAATTCCATCCCAAATCCCCAAATTCCTTCCCAAAATCCCAAAACCCAATTCCCCAAAAATCCCCAAATCCAATCCCAGGTTCCGTAACTCCCACAAACCCTCTCCAAAATCCAACCCCGAAATTCCTAAAATTCCCTCCCAGAATCCCAAAATCCCAGAATCCCAAAATCCCAGAATTCCACCCCAAATTCCCAACCCCACAATTCCCAAAATCCCAAAATCCTCTCCGAAATTCCATCCCAAGCTCTCAGAAATCCTCCCTGAAAGTGCAAAAATTGACTTGGAAACCCCCAAAAAAACCCCTTGGAAAGCCCCAAAAACAGCCCCAAACCCCCCAGAGCCCGTTCCCAAAATTCCCAGAATTCCCAAAATTCCCAGAAATTCCCAAATTCCCCCCGAAATTCCCAAATTTCCGGAAGGTTCCCTCACTCAGCCCATTTGAGGCAGTCCCAGAGCAGCCGGGAGCTCTCCCGGGGCTTCCCCAGCCTGGCAACCCCCAAACCCAAAATCCCAGAATCCCAAAATCCCAGAATCCCAGAATCCCAAAATCCCAGAATTCCACCCCAAATTCCCAACCCCACAATTCCCAAAATCCCAAAAATCCTCTCCGAAATTCCATCCCAAGCTCTCAGAAATCCTCCCTGAAAGTGCAAAAATTGACTTGGAAACCCCCAAAAAAACCCCTTGGAAAGCCCCAAAAACGCCCCCGAACCCCCCAGAGCCCGTTCCCAAAATTCCCAGAATTCCCAAAATTCCCAGAATTCCCAAATTTCCCCCAAATTTCCAAATTTCCGGAAGGTTCCCTCACTCAGCCCATTTGAGGCAGTCCCAGAGCAGCCGGGAGCTCTCCCGGGGCTTCCCCAGCCTGGCAACCCCCAAACCCCAAAATCCCAAAATCCCAGAATCCCAAAATTTCCATCCCAAATTCCATCCCAAAATCCCCAAAATCCCAAAATTCCCAGAATTCAACCCCACAATTCCATCCCAAATCCCCAAATTCCTTCCCAAAATCCCAAAACCCAATTCCCCAAAAATCCCCAAATCCAATCCCAGGTTCCGTAACTCCCACAAACCCTCTCCAAAATCCAACCCCGAAATTCCTAAAATTCCCTCCCAGAACCCCAAAAATCCCAGAATCCCAGAATCCCAGAATTCCACCCCAAATTCCCAACCCCACAATTCCCAAAATCCCAAAAATCCTCTCCGAAATTCCATCCCAAGCTCTCAGAAATCCTCCCCGAAATTCCAAAAATTGACTTGGAAACCCCCAAAAAAACCCCTTGGAAAGCCCTAAAAACGCCCCCCGAAGCCCCCAGAGCCCGTTCCCAAAATTCCCAGAATTCCCAAAATTCCCAGAAATTCCCAAATTCCCCCCGAAATTCCCAAATTTCCGGAAGGTTCCCTCACTCAGCCCAGTGCCGGCAGTCCCAGAGCAGCCGGGAGCTCTCCCGGGGCTTCCCCAGCCTGGCAACCCCCAAACCCCCAAACCCAAAATCCCAGAATCCCAAAATCCCAAAATCCCAGAATCCCAAAATCCCAGAATCCCAGAATCCCAGAATTCCACCCCAAATTCCCAACCCCACAATTCCCAAAATCCCAAAAATCCTCTCCGAAATTCCATCCCAAGCTCTCAGAAATCCTCCCCGAAATTCCAAAAATTGACTTGGAAACCCCCAAAAAAACCCCTTGGAAAGCCCCAAAAACGCCCCCGAACCCCCCAGAGCCCGTTCCCAAAATTCCCAGAATTCCCAAAATTCCCAGAATTCCCAAATTTCCCCCAAATTTCCAAATTTCCGGAAGGTTCCCTCACTCAGCCCATTTGAGGCAGTCCCAGAGCAGCCGGGAGCTCTCCCGGGGCTTCCCCAGCCTGGCAACCCCCAAACCCCAAAATCCCAACCCCAGAATTCCCAAAATCCCAAAATCCCAAATCCAATATTCCCAGAATTCAACCCCGAAACCTCGTCCCAAATTTCTGCCCCAAAACTCTGTCCCAAATTCTGACCCAGAATTCCCAAAAGCGTCTCTAAAACCCCTCCAGAATTCCCAAAGTTCCATCCCAAATTCCCAATCCCGGAATTCCCAAAATCCCCAAAATCCCCCTCAAAATTCCCAAAATTCCATCCCAAATTCCCAATCCCAGAATTCCCAAAATCCCCCTCAAAATTCCCAAAATTCCATCCCAAATTCCCAATCCCGGAATTCCCAAAATCCCCAAACTCCATCCCAAAATTCCCAAAATCCCATCCCAAATTCCCAATCCCAGAATTCCCAAAATCCCCAAACTCCATCTCAAAATTCCCAGAATTCCATCCCAAATTACCAATCCCAGAATTCCCAAAATCCCATCCCAAATTCCCAATCCCAAAATTCCCAAAATCCCATCTCAAATTCCCAATCCCAGAATTCCCAAAATCCCCAAAATCCCCCTCAAAATTCCCAAAATTCCATCCCAAATACCCAATCCCAGAATTCCCAAAATCCCCCTCAAAATTCCCAAAATTCCATCCCAAATTCCCAATCCCCGAATTCCCAAAGTCCTCAAACTCCATCCCAAAATTCCCAAAATTCCATCCCAAATTCCCCCTAAGAATTCCCAAACTCCATCCCAAAATTCCCAAAATTCCATCCCAAATTCCCAAACCCAGAATTCCCAAAATCCCCCTCAAAATTCCCAAAATTCCATCCCAAATTCCCAATCCCCGAATTCCCAAAATCCCCAAACTCCATCTCAAAATTCCCAGAATTCCATCCCAAATTACCAATCCCAGAATTCCCAAAATCCCCCTCAAAATTCCCAAAATTCCATCCCAAATTCCCAATCCCAGAATTCCCAAAATCCCCAAAATCCCCCTCAAAATTCCCAAAATTCCATCCCAAATTCCCAATCCCAGAATTCCCAAAATCCCCCTCAAAATCCCCTTCAAAATTCCCAAAATTCCATCCCAAATTCCCAAACCCAGAATTCCCAAAATCCCCCTCAAAATTCCCAAAATTCCATCCCAAATTCCCAATCCCTGAATTCCCAGAATCCCAGAATCCCAAAATCCCAGAATCCCAAAATCCCAGAATCCCAGAATTCCACCCCAAATTCCCAACCCCACAATTCCCAAAATCCCAAAAATCCTCTCCGAAATTCCATCCCAGGCTCTCAGAAATCCTCCCCGAAATTCCAAAAATTGACTTGGAAACCCCCAAAAAAACCCCTCGGAAAGCCCCAAAAACGCCCCCAAACCCCCCAGAGCCTGTTCCCAAAATTCCCAGAATTCCCAAAATTCCCAGAAATTCCCAAATTTCCCCCGAAATTTCCAAATTTCCGGAAGGTTCCCTCACTCAGCCCAGTGCCGGCAGTCCCAGAGCAGCCGGGAGCTCTCCCGGGGCTTCCCCAGCCTGGCAACCCCCAAACCCCAAAATCCCAAAATCCCAGAATCCCAAAATCCCAAAATCCCAGAATCCCAGAATTCCACCCCAAATTCCCAACCCCACAATTCCCAAAATCCCAAAAATCCTCTCCGAAATTCCATCCCAAGCTCTCAGAAATCCTCCCCGAAATTCCAAAAATTGACTTGGAAACCCCCAAAAAAACCCCTTGGAAAGCCCTAAAAACATCCCCAAAGCCCCCAGAGCCCGTTCCCAAAATTCCCAGAATTCCCAAAATTCCCAGAATTCCCAAATTCCCCCCGAAATTCCCAAATTTCCGGAAGGTTCCCTCACTCAGCCCATTTGAGGCAGTCCCAGAGCAGCCGGGAGCTCTCCCGGGGCTTCCCCAGCCTGGCAACCCCCAAACCCCAAAATCCCAAAATCCCAGAATCCCAAAATTTCCATCCCAAATTCCATCCCAAAATCCCCAAAATCCCAAAATTCCCAGAATTCAACCCCACAATTCCATCCCAAATCCCCAAATTCCTTCCCAAAATCCCAAAACCCAATTCCCCAAAAATCCCCAAATCCAATCCCAGGTTCCGTAACTCCCACAAACCCTCTCCAAAATCCAACCCCGAAATTCCTAAAATTCCCTCCCAGAATCCCAAAATCCCAGAATCCCAGAATCCCAGAATTCCACCCCAAATTCCCAACCCCACAATTCCCAAAATCCCAAAATCCTCTCCGAAATTCCATCCCAAGCTCTCAGAAATCCTCCCTGAAAGTGCAAAAATTGACTTGGAAACCCCCAAAAAATCCCCTCGGAAAGCCCCAAAAACGCCCCCGAACCCCCCAGAGCCCGTTCCCAAAATTCCCAGAATTCCCAAAATTCCCAGAATTCCCAAATTCCCCCCGAAATTCCCAAATTTCCGGAAGGTTCCCTCACTCAGCCCAGTGCCGGCAGTCCCAGAGCAGCCGGGAGCTCTCCCGGGGCTTCCCCAGCCTGGCAACCCCCAAACCCCAAAATCCCAAAATCCCAAAATCCCAGAATTCCCAAAATCCCAAAATCCCAAATCCAATATTCCCAGAATTCAACCCCGAAACCTCGTCCCAAATTTCTGCCCCAAAACTCTGTCCCAAATTCTGACCCAGAATTCCCAAAAGCGTCTCTAAAACCCCTCCCAGAATTCCCAAAGTTCCATCCCAAATTCCCAATCCCGGAATTCCCAAAATCCCCAAACTCCATCTCAAAATTCCCAGAATTCCATCCCAAATTCCCAATCCCAGAATTCCCAAAATCCCATCCCAAATTCCCAATCCCAAAATTCCCAAAATCCCATCCCAAGTTCCCAATCCCAGAATTCCCAAAATCCCCCTCAAAATTCCCAAAATTCCATCCCAAATTCCCAATCCCCGAATTCCCAAAGTCCCCAAACTCCATCCCAAAATTCCCAAAATTCCATCCCAAATTCCCCCTAAGAATTCCCAAACTCCATCCCAAAATTCCCAAAATTCCATCCCAAATTCCCAATCCCAGAATTCCCAAAATCCCCCTCAAAATTCCCAAAATTCCATCCCAAATTCCCAATCCCAGAATTCCCAAAATCCCCCTCAAAATTCCCAAAATTCCATCCCAAATTCCCAATCCCAGAATTCCCAAAGTCCTCAAACTCCATCCCAAAATTCCCAAAATTCCATCCCAAATTCCCAATCCCAGAATTCCCAAAATCCCCCTCAAAATCCCCTTCAAAATTCCCAAAATTCCATCCCAAATTCCCAAACCCAGAATTCCCAAAATCCCCCTCAAAATTCCCAAAATTCCATCCCAAATTCCCAATCCCGGAATTCCCAAAATCCCATCCCAAATTCCCAATCCCAGAATTCCCAAAATCCCCAAACTCCATCTCAAAATTCCCAGAATTCCATCCCAAATTCCCAATCCCAGAATTCCCAAAATCCCCCTCAAAATTCCCAAAATTCCATCCCAAATTCCCAATCCCCAAATTCCAAAAGTCCCCAAACTCCATCCCAAAATTCCCAAAATTCCATCCCAAATTCCCAATCCCAGAATTCCCAAAATCCCCCTCAAAATCCCCTTCAAAATTCCCAAAATTCCATCCCAAATTCCCAAACCCAGAATTCCCAAAATCCCCCTCAAAATTCCCAAAATTCCATCCCAAATTCCCAATCCCAGAATTCCCAAAATCCCCAAAATCCCCCTCAAAATTCCCAGAATTCCATCCCAAATTCCCAATCCCTGAATTCCCAAAATCCCCCTCAAAATTCCCAAAATTCCATCCCAAATTCCCAAACCCAGAATTCCCAAAATCCCCCTCAAAATTCCCAGAATTCCATCCCAAATTCCCAATCCCTGAATTCCCAGAATCCCAAAATCCCAGAATCCCAGAATCCCAGAATTCCACCCCAAATTCCCAACCCCACAATTCCCAAAATCCCCAAAAATCCTCTCCGAAATTCCATCCCAAGCTCTCAGAAATCCTCCCCGAAATCCCAAAAATTGACTTGGAAACCCCCAAAAAAACCCCTTGGAAAGCCCTAAAAACATCCCCAAAGCCCCCAGAGCCCGTTCCCAAAATTCCCACAATTCTCAAAATTCCCAGAATTCCCGAATTTCCCCCAAAATTCCCAAATTTCCGGAAGGTTCCCTCACTCAGCCCATCTGAGGCAGTCCCAGAGCAGCCGGGAGCTCTCCCGGGGCTTCCCCAGCCTGGCAACCCCCAAACCCAAAATCCCAAAATCCCAGAATCCCAAAATCCCAAAATCCCAAAATCCCAGAATTCCATCCCAAATTCCCAATCCCTGAATTCCCAGAATCCCAAAATCCCAAAATCCCAAAATCCCAGAATTCCACCCCAAATCCCCAACCCCACAATTCCCAAAATCCCCAAAATCCTCTCCGAAATTCCATCCCAAGCTCTCAGAAATCCTCCCCGAAAGTGCAAAAATTGACTTGGAAACCCCCAAAAATCCCCTCGGAAAGCCCCAAAAACGCCCCCGAAGCCCCCAGAGCCCGTTCCCAAAATTCCCAGAATTCCCAAAATTCCCAGAAATTCCCAAAATTCCCCCAAAATTCCCAAATTTCCGGAAGGTTCCCTCACTCAGCCCATTTGAGGCAGTCCCAGAGCAGCCGGGAGCTCTCCCGGGGCTTCCCCAGCCTGGCAACCCCCAAACCCCAAAATCCCAAAATCCCAAAATCCCAGAATCCCAAAATCCCAGAATCCCAAAATCCCAGAATTCCACCCCAAATTCCCAACCCCACAATTCCCAAAATCCCAAAAATCCTCTCCGAAATTCCATCCCAAGCTCTCAGAAATCCTCCCTGAAAGTGCAAAAATTGACTTGGAAACCCCCAAAAATCCCCTCACAAAGCCACAAAAACGCCCCCGAAGCCCCCAGAGCCCGTTCCCAAAATTCCCAGAATTCCCAAAATTCCCAGAAATTCCCAAATTTCCCCCAAATTTCTGGAAGGTTCCCTCACTCAGCCCATTTGAGGCAGTCCCAGAGCAGCCGGGAGCTCTCCCGGGGGTTCCCCAGCGATTCCTGCACCAGCCCCAGGTTCAGGCACAGGCGGCTCCGCATCTGCGCCACCTCCGACACGGGGACAACGCCTGCAGAGAAAAACAACAGGAAAAAATGGGAATAAAATGGGAAAATTTGGGAAAAATGGGATGTGGGATTGAGGTTGTGGGATTTGGGATCAGGATTCGGGCATTTGGGATGGGAATTCTGGGATTTGGGATGGGAATTCTGGGGTTTGGGGTCGGGAATGTCAGGCACAGGCGGCTCCGCATCTGGGCCAGCTCCGACACGGGGACAACGCCTGCAGAGAAAACGGGATAAAAACAGGAATAAAAATGGGAAAATTTGGGAAAAATGGGATTGGGGATCAGGGATTTGGGATTGAGGATCTGGGATTCGCGGATTTGGGATGGGAATTCCAGGGTTTGGGCTCGGGAATGTCAGGCACAGGCGGCTCCGCATCTGCGCCAGCTCCGCCATGGGGACAACGCCTGCAGAGAAAAACAACAGGAAAAAATGGGAATAAAATGGGAAAATTTGGGAAAATTTGGGGATTCTGGGATGTGCGATTGAGGTTGTGGGATTTGGGATCAGGATTCGGGCATTTGGGATGGGAATTCTGGGGTTTGGGGTCAGGAATGTCAGGCACAGGCGGCTCCGCATCTGCGCCACCTCCGCCACAGGGACAACGCCTGCAGAGAAAAAAAATGGGACAAAAATGGGAATAAAAATGGGAAATTTTGGGAAAATTTGGGGATTCTGAGATGGGGGATTTGGGATTGAGGATCTGGGATGGGAATTCTGGGATTTGGGATGGGAATTCTGGGGTTTGGGGTCGGGAATGTCAGGCACAGGCGGCTCCGCATCTGGGCCAGCTCCGCCACGGGGACAACGCCTGCAGAGAAAACGGGATAAAAACGGGAATAAAAATGGGAAAATTTGGGAATTCTGGGATGTGGGATCATGGATTTGGGATTGAGGATCTGGGATTCTGGGATTTGGGATGGGAATTCTGGGGTTTGGGCTCGGGAATGTCAGGCACAGGCGGCTCCGCATCTGCGCCAGCTCCGCCAGGGGACAAGACCTGGAAATAACGGGATGAAAATGGGAATAAAATGGGAAAATTTGGGAAAAATGGGATTGGGGATCAGGGATTTGGGATTGAGGATCTGGAATTTGGGATTTGGGATGGGAATTCTGGGATTTGGGCTCGGGAATGTCAGGCACAGGCGGCTCCGCATCTGCGCCAGCCCCGCCACGGGGACAACGCCTGCAGAGAAAATGGGACAAAAATGGGAATAAAAATGGGAAAATTTGGGAATTCTGGGATGTGGGATCATGGATTTGGGATTGAGGATCTGGGATTCGGGGATTTGGGATGGGAATTCTGGGATTTGGGATGGGAATTCTGGGGTTTGGGCTCGGGAATGTCAGGCACAGGCGGCTCCGCATCTGCGCCAGCTCCGACACGGGGACAAGACCTGGAAATAACGGGATGAAAATGGGAATAAAATGGGAAAATTTGGGAAAAATGGGATTGGGGATCATGGATTTGGGATTGAGGATCTGGAATTTGGGATTTGGGATTTGGGATGGGAATTCCAGGGTTTGGGGTCAGGAATGTCAGGCACAGGCGGCTCCGCATCTGCGCCAGCTCCGACACGGGGACAACGCCTGGAAAAACAACAGGAAAAAATGGGAATAAAATGGGAAAATTTGGGAAAAATGGGATGTGGGATTGAGGTTGTGGGATTTGGGATCAGGATTCGGGCATTTGGGATGGGAATTCTGGGGTTTGGGATGGGAATTCCGGGGTTTGGGGTCGGGAATGTCAGGCACAGGCGGCTCCGCATCTGCGCCAGCCCCGCCACAGGGACAACGCTTGCAGAGAAAAAAAACGGGACAAAAATGGGAAAAAAAATGGGAAAATCTGGGAAAATTTGGGAATTCTGGGATGTGGGATTGAGGATGTGGGATTTGGGATGGGAATTCTGGGATTTGGGATGGGAATTCTGGGCTTTGGGCTCGGGAATGTCAGGCACAGGCGGCTCCGCATCTGCACCACCTCCGACAAGGGGACAACGCCTGGAAAAACAACAGGAAAAAATGGGAATAAAATGGGAAAATTTGGGAAAAATGGGATGTGGGATTGAGGTTGTGGGATTTGGGATCAGGATTCGGGCATTTGGGATGGGAATTCTGGGATTTGGGATGGGAATTCCAGGGTTTGGGGTCGGGAATGTCAGGCACAGGCGGCTCCGCATCTGCGCCAGCTCCGCCACGGGGACAACGCCTGCAGAGAAAAAAAACGGGACAAAAATGGGAATAAAAATGGGAAATTTTGGGAAAATTTGGGAATTTTGGGATGTGGGATTGAGGATGTGGGATTTGGGATGGGAATTCTGGGATTTGGGATGGGAATTCTGGGGTTTGGGCTCGGGAATGTCAGGCACAGGCGGCTCCGCATCTGCGCCACCTCCGACAAGGGGACAACGCCTGCAGAGAAAATGGGACAGAAATGGGAATAAAAATGGGAAATTTTGGGAAAATTTGGGAATTCTGGGATGTGGGATTGAGGATGTGGGATTTGGGATGGGAATTCTGGGATTTGGGATGGGAATTCCGGGCTTTGGGCTCGGGAATGTCAGGCACAGGCGGCTCCGCATCTGCGCCAGCTCCGGAAAAACAGCTGGAAATAACGGGATAAAAACAGGAATAAAATGGGAATTCTGGGAATTCTGGGAATTCTGGGAATTCTGGGATTTGGGTTCTTAGTTTGGGGATGTGGAGTTGGGATTCTGGGATTTGGGATGGGAATTCTGGGGTTTGGGCTCAGGAATGTCAGGCACAGGCGGCTCCGCACCTGCGCCAGCTCCGGATCCGGGACAACACCTGGAAATAACGGGATAAAATGGGAAAAATTGGGAAAATTTGGGAATTCTGGGATTTGAGGATGAAATTCCGACATTCGAGTTCAAAATTCCGGGATTTGGGGTTGGGAATGTGGGATTTGGGGTCAAAATCTGGGGATCTGGGCCTAGAATTCCAGGATTTGGGACTGAGGATTTGGGATTGAAATCTGAAGATCTGGGAATGACATTTGGGAACTTGGGATCAGAATTCCTTGATTTGGGATCGAAATGCTGCAAGTTGCCATTTGGAATTTTGGGATTTGAGATCAAAATTCTGGGATCTGTTACTGGAATTCCAGGTTTTTGGGTCAGAAATTCCAAGATTTCTGACCAGGAAATCTGGGACTTGGGATCGAAATTCCAGGATTTGCAACTGGGAATTCTGGGAATAGCAGGATTTGGAAACCAGATTCCCCTCCCAAACCCCAAAATTCCATTCTCAAACCTGGAAAACTTGACTCCTAAATCCCAAAATTCCACTCCTACACTCCCAAAATTCCCCAAATTTCCCCAAAATTCCCAAATTTTCCCCAAAATTTCCCAATTTTTCCCCAAATCCTCCTCACCTTCCAGCTGTGTCTCGAGGATGTGCAGGCTGTTGTGGAAGGCCTGCAGCGCCCGGCGCAGCGCGCTCCCAGCGCCCGAAATTCCCGAATTTCCCGAAATTCCCGAATTCCCCTGGCTGCCCTCGGCCTCCTGGGGCTGCTCAGGGAATTTTGGGAATTCTGGGAATTCTGGGATTTCAGGAATTTCGGGGATTTCGGGGCCTTCGGCCATGAAGAGGAAAGTGCGGCCGATGGTGGCCCAGGCGCGCTGCTGCTCCACGGGGTCGCTGAGGGAGCGCGCCAGGGACAGGTGCTGCAGCTGGTGCTGGGGAAAAAACAGGGAAAGTGGGTAAAAATAGGGAAAAATGGGAATTTTGGGAGGAATTTGGGGGGAAAACAGAAAAAAATGGGTGAAATTTGGAGAAAATTTGGAGAAATTGGGAGGAATTTGGGGAAATTGGGAGGAATTTGCTGCTCTGAGGGGTGACTGAGGGAGCGCGCCAGGGACAGGGGCTGCAGCTGGTGCTGGGGGAAAAAACAGGGAAAGTGGGGAAAAATGGGGGAAAATTGGAATTTTGGGGGAAAAAAAACAAAAAAAATTGGGTGAAATTGGGAGAAATTTGGGGAAATTGGGAGGAATTTGCTGCTCTGAGGGGCCGAGAGACGCCAGGGCAGGGAGAGGGGCTGGAGATGGGGATGGGAAAATGGGGCAAACATGGAGGAAAAAAAGGGGGAAATTGGTTAAAAATAGGGAAAATTGGGAACTTTGGGAGGAATTTGGTTAAAAATTGGAAAAATTTTGGAGAAATTTGGAGAAATTGGGAGAAATTGGGAGCAATTTGCTGCTCAGAGGGGTCGCTGAGGGAGCGCGCCAGGGACAGGTGCTGCAGCTGGTGCTGGGGGAAAAAACAGGGAAATTGGGTAAAAATAGGGAAAAATGGGAATTTTGGGAGGAATTTGGGGGGAAAACAGAAATAATTGGGTGAAATTTGGAGAAATTTGGAGAAATTGGGAGGAATTTGGGGAAATTGGGAGGAATTTGCTGCTCTGAGGGGTGACTGAGGGAGCGCGCCAGGGACAGGGGCTGCAGCTGGTGCTGGGGGAAAAAACAGGGAAAGTGGGGAAAAATGGGGGAAAATTGGAATTTTGGGGGAAAAAAACCAAAAAAATTGGGTGAAATTTGGAGAAATTGGGAGGAATTTGCTGCTCTGAGGGGCCGAGAGACGCCAGGGCAGGGAGAGGGGCTGGAGATGGGGATGGGAAAATGGGGCAAACATGGAGGAAAAAAAGGGGGAAATTGGTTAAAAATAGGGAAAATTGGGAACTTTGGGAGGAATTTGGTTAAAAATTGGAAAAATTTTGGAGAAATTTGGAGAAATTGGGAGAAATTGGGAGCAATTTGCTGCTCTGAGGGGTCGCTGAGGGAGCGCGCCAGGGACAGGGCCTGCAGCTGGTGCTGGGGGAAAAAACAGGGAAATTGGGTAAAAATAGGGAAAAATGGGAATTTTGGGAGGAATTTGGGGGGAAAACAGAAAAAATTGGGTGAAATTTGGAGAAATTGGGAGAAATTGGGAGGAATTTGCTGCTCTGAGGGGTCCGAGAGACACCAGGGCAGGGAGAGGGGCTGGAGATGGGAAAATGGGGAGAAAAATTGGTACAAAATGGGGGGAAAAAGGGGGAAATTGGTTAAAAATGGGGAAAAATGGGAATTTTGGGAGAAATTTGGGGGAAAAACAAAAAAAACTGGGTGAAATTTGGAGAAATTGGGAGAAATTGGGAGGAATTTGCTGCTCCACGGGGTCACTGAGGGAGCGCGCCAGGGACAGGGGCTGCAGCTGGGGCTGGGGGAAAAAAACAGGGAAATTGGGTAAAAATGGGGAATTTGGGGAAAAAATTGGGAATAAACCAGAAAAAATTGGGAAAAACTTGGAGAAAATTGGAGAAAATTGGGAGAAATTTGGAGAAATTGGGAGCAATTTGCTGCTCTGAGGGGTGACTGAGGGAGCGCGCCAGGGACAGGTGCTGCAGCTGGGGCTGGGGGAAAAAACAGGGAAAGTGGGGAAAAATGGGGGAAAATGGGAATTTTGGGAGAAATTTGGGGGAAAAACAAAAAAAATTGGGTGAAATTTGGAGAAATTTGGAGAAATTGGGAGGAATTTGCTGCTCTGAGGGGTCCGAGAGACACCAGGGCAGGGAGAGGGGCTGGAGATGGGAAAATGGGGAGAAATATTGGTAAAAAATGGGGGGAAAAAGGAGGAAATAGGGTAAAAATGGGGAAAATGGGAATTTTGGGAGAAATTTGGGGGAAAAAAAGAAAAAATTTGGTGAAATTTGGAGAAAATTGGGAGAAATTGGGAGGAATTTGCTGCTCTGAGGGGTCCGAGACACACCAGGGCAGGGAGAGGGGCTGGAGATGGGGCTGGGGAGAAAAGGGGGGGAAAAGGGGGAAAAAAGAGGGAAATTGGTTAAAAACAGGAAAAATTGGTTAAAAATGGGAAAATCTGGGAGGATTTGGGAAAAAAAAATTGGGTGAAATTGGGTGAAAAGGGTCAAAAATGGGAAAAAATAGGAGAAAAATCAGGAGCGCTGCTGCTCCCCGAGTCCCTGAGGGAACGGGCCAGGGACAGGTGCTGCAGCTGGGGATGGGGGAAAAATGGGAGAAAAAGGGAGAAATTGGTTAAAAATTGGAAAGTTTGGGAAAAAAAACCAAAAAATTGTGGGAAATTTGGAGAAAATTTGGGGAAATTGGGAGGAATTTGCTGCTCTGAGGGGTCTGAGAGACGCCAGGGCAGGGAGAGGGGCTGGAGATGGGGCTGGGAGGAAAAGGTGGGAAAATGGGGGGAAAAAGGAGGAAATTGGTTAAAAATGGGAGAAATTGGTTTAAAATGGGAGAAAGTGGGGGAAATGGGAAAAATTAGGAAAAAGCAGGAGGAATTGCCGTTTCCCCTCACCTGCAGAGCCTGAGGGAAGCAGTGCAGCTCAGCCAGGCGCTCCCAATTCTCCCATTTTCCTGATTTCCACCTTTCCCAAACCTCCCCAAACCCCACCCCAACATTCCCAGAATTCCCAAAATTCCCAAAATTCCCAAATTTCCCGTTCCCCCTCACCTGCAGAGCCTGAGGGAAGCAGTGCAGCTCAGCCAGGCACTCCCCAACCTTGCGGTGAGCGACGGCGCAACCCAGGGTGTCCCCGGAGCCCTGCAGGAGCTGCAGCTCCTCACGGTGCTGGGCCAGGGCCTCCTCGAAACGGCCTGGAAATGGGAAATATCCTATAAATCCTGATCCTATAAACCCCATAGCCCTGATCCCATAAACCCCTGATATCCCACAGCCCTGATCCTATAAACCCTGATACCACACAGCCCTGATCCTACAGCCCTGAGCCCTGCAGGAGCTGCAGCTCCTCACGGTGCTGGGCCAGGGCCTCCTGGAAACGGCCTGGGAACAAAAAATATCCTATAAATCCTGATCCTATAAACCCTGATATCCCATAGCCCTGATCCCATAAACCCCTGATATCCCACAGCCCTGAGCCCTGATATACCATAGCCCTGATATCCCATAGCCCTGATATACCATAGCCCTGATAACCCACAGCCCTGAGCCCTGATATACCATAATCCTGATATCCCATAGCCCTGATATACCATAGCCCTGATAACCCACAGCCCTGAGCCCTGATATACCATAACCTTGAGCCCTGATATACCATAACCCTGATATCCCATAGCCCTGATATACCATAACCCTGATACCCCATAACCCTGATATCCCATAGCCCTGATATACCCTAACCCTGATATCCCATAGCCCTGAGCCCTGATATACCATAACCCTGATATCCCATAGCCCTGATATACCATAACCCTGATATCCCACAGCCCTGAGCCCTGATATACCATAACCCTGATATCCCATAGCCCTGATATACCATAACCCTGATATCCCATAGCCCTGAGCCCTGATATACCATAACCCGGATATCCCACAGCCCTGATATACCATAACCCTGATATCCCACAGCCCTGATATACCATAACCCTGATAATCCCACAGCCCTGATATACCATAACCCTGATATCCCATAGCCCTGATATACCATAACCCTGATATCCCACAGCCCTGATATACCATAGCCCTGATATCCCACAGCCCTGATATACCATAACCCTGATATCCCACAGCCCTGATATACCATAACCC
Organism: Ammospiza maritima maritima; assembly: GCA_036010785.1. NCBI lineage: Eukaryota > Metazoa > Chordata > Aves > Passeriformes > Passerellidae > Ammospiza > Ammospiza maritima. Next base: position 1,343,905 of record CM069666.1, read on the forward strand.
TGATATCCCATAGCCCTGATATACCATAACCCTGATATCCCATAGCCCTGAGCCCTGATATACCATAACCCTGATATCCCACAGCCCTGATATACCATAACCCTGATATCCCACAGCCCTGATATACCATAACCCTGATATCCCACAGCCCTGATATACCATAACCCTGATAATCCCACAGCCCTGATATACCATAACCCTGATATCCCATAGCCCTGATATACCATAACCCTGATATCCCATAGCCCTGATCCCATAAACCCCTGATATCCCACAGCCCTGAGCCCTGATATACCATAGCCCTGATATCCCATAGCCCTGATATACCATAGCCCTGATAACCCACAGCCCTGAGCCCTGATATACCATAACCCTGATATCCCATAGCCCTGATATACCATAACCCTGATATCCCATAGCCCTGATATACCATAACCCTGATATCCCATAGCCCTGATATACCATAACCCTGATATCCCACAGCCCTGATATACCATAACCCTGATATCCCACAGCCCTGATATACCATAACCCTGATATCCCATAGCCCTGATATACCATAACCCTGATATCCCACAGCCCTGATATACCATAACCCTGATATCCCACAGCCCTGATATACCATAGCCCTGATATCCCACAGCCCTGATATACCATAACCCTGATATCCCATAGCCCTGATATACCATAGCCCTGATATCCCACAGCCCTGATATACCATAACCCTGATATCCCATAGCCCTGATATACCATAACCCTGATATTCCATAGCCCTGATATACCATAACCCTGATATCCCATAGCCCTGAGCCCTGATATACCATAACCCTGATAATCCCACAGCCCTGATATACCATAACCCTGATATCCCATAGCCCTGATATACCATAACCCTGATATCCCACAGCCCTGATATACCATAACCCTGATATCCCACAGCCCTGATATACCATAGCCCTGATATCCCATAACCCTGATATACCATAACCCTGATATCCCACAGCCCTGAGCCCTGATATACCATAACCCTGATATCCCACAGCCCTGATATACCATAGCCCTGATATCCCACAGCCCTGATATACCATAACCCTGATATCCCATAGCCCTGATATACCATAACCCTGATATCCCATAGCCCTGAGCCCTGATATACCATAGCCCTGATATCCCACAGCCCTGATATACCATAGCCCTGATATCCCACAGCCCTGATATACCATAGCCCTGATATCCCACAGCCCTGATATACCATAACCCTGATATCCCATAGCCCTGATATACCATAGCCCTGATATCCCACAGCCCTGATATACCATAGCCCTGATATCCCACAGCCCTGATATACCATAACCCTGATATCCCATAGCCCTGATATACCATAACCCTGATATCCCATAGCCCTGATATACCATAACCCTGATATCCCATAGCCCTGAGCCCTGATATACCATAACCCTGATATCCCATAGCCCTGATATACCATAACCCTGATATCCCACAGCCCTGATATACCATAACCCTGATATCCCACAGCCCTGATATACCATAGCCCTGATATCCCACAGCCCTGATATACCATAACCCTGATATCCCACAGCCCTGATATACCATAACCCTGATATCCCATAGCCCTGAGCCCTGATATACCATAACCCTGATAATCCCACAGCCCTGATATACCATAACCCTGATATCCCATAGCCCTGATATACCATAACCCTGATATCCCATAGCCCTGATATACCATAACCCTGATATCCCATAGCCCTGAGCCCTGATATACCATAACCCTGATATCCCACAGCCCTGATATACCATAACCCTGATATCCCACAGCCCTGATATACCATAGCCCTGATATCCCACAGCCCTGATATACCATAACCCTGATATCCCACAGCCCTGATATACCATAACCCTGATATCCCATAGCCCTGAGCCCTGATATACCATAACCCTGATATCCCACAGCCCTGATATACCATAACCCTGATATCCCACAGCCCTGATATACCATAACCCTGATATCCCACAGCCCTGATATACCATAACCCTGATATCCCACAGCCCTGATATACCCTAACCCTGATATCCCACAGCCCTGATATACCATAACCCTGATATCCCACAGCCCTGATATACCATAACCCTGATATCCCACAGCCCTGATATACCATAGCCCTGATATTCCATAGCCCTGATATACCATAACCCTGATATCCCACAGCCCTGATATACCATAACCCTGATATCCCATAGCCCTGATATACCATAACCCTGATATCCCACAGCCCTGATATACCATAACCCTGATATCCCACAGCCCTGATATACCATAGCCCTGATATCCCACAGCCCTGATATACCATAGCCCTGATATCCCACAGCCCTGATATACCATAACCCTGATATCCCATAGCCCTGATATACCATAACCCTGATATCCCATAGCCCTGAGCCCTGATATACCATAACCCTGATATCCCATAGCCCTGATATACCATAACCCTGATATCCCATAGCCCTGATATACCATAACCCTGATATCCCACAGCCCTGATATACCATAGCCCTGATATCCCACAGCCCTGATATACCATAACCCTGATATCCCACAGCCCTGATATACCATAACCCTGATATCCCATAACCCTGAGCCCTGATATACCATAACCCTGATATCCCATAGCCCTGATATACCATAACCCTGATATCCCACAGCCCTGATATACCATAACCCTGATATCCCATAGCCCTGATATACCATAACCCTGATATCCCACAGCCCTGATATACCATAACCCTGATAATCCCACAGCCCTGATATACCATAACCCTGATATCCCATAGCCCTGATATACCATAACCCTGATATCCCATAGCCCTGAGCCCTGATATACCATAACCCTGATATCCCATAGCCCTGATATACCATAACCCTGATATCCCACAGCCCTGATATACCATAACCCTGATATCCCACAGCCCTGATATACCATAGCCCTGATATCCCACAGCCCTGATATACCATAACCCTGATATCCCATAGCCCTGATATACCATAACCCTGATATCCCATAGCCCTGAGCCCTGATATACCATAACCCTGATATCCCACAGCCCTGATATACCATAACCCTGATATCCCATAGCCCTGATATACCATAACCCTGATATCCCACAGCCCTGATATACCATAGCCCTGATATCCCACAGCCCTGATATACCATAACCCTGATATCCCACAGCCCTGATATACCATAACCCTGATATCCCATAACCCTGAGCCCTGATATACCATAACCCTGATATCCCATAGCCCTGATATACCATAACCCTGATATCCCACAGCCCTGATATACCATAACCCTGATATCCCATAGCCCTGATATACCATAACCCTGATATCCCATAGCCCTGATATACCATAACCCTGATATCCCATAGCCCTGAGCCCTGATATACCATAACCCTGATATCCCACAGCCCTGATATACCATAGCCCTGATATCCCACAGCCCTGATATACCATAACCCTGATATCCCACAGCCCTGATATACCATAACCCTGATAATCCCACAGCCCTGATATACCATAACCCTGATATCCCATAGCCCTGATATACCATAACCCTGATATCCCATAGCCCTGAGCCCTGATATACCATAACCCTGATATCCCATAGCCCTGATATACCATAACCCTGATATCCCACAGCCCTGATATACCATAACCCTGATATCCCACAGCCCTGATATACCATAGCCCTGATATCCCACAGCCCTGATATACCATAACCCTGATATCCCACAGCCCTGATATACCATAGCCCTGATATCCCACAGCCCTGATATACCATAGCCCTGATATCCCACAGCCCTGAGCCCTGATATACCATAGCCCTGATATCCCACAGCCCTGAGCCCTGATATACCATAACCCTGATATCCCACAGCCCTGAGCCCTGCAGGAGCTGCAGCTCCTCACGGTGCCAGGCCAGGGATTCATGGAACAGACCCGGAATGGGAATTATCCTGTAAATCCTGATCCTATAAATCCAATAAACCTGATCCTATAAACCCCTGATATCCCACAAATCCCAGCCTTGATCCCATAAATGCAAATCCTGATCTCAATATTCCAACCCTGATCCCAAAAATCCTGATTCTAATCCCAAAATCGCAGCTCTGATCTAAAAATTCCAGCCTTGATCCCATAAATCCCAGCCCTGATTGCCAGAATTCCAGCCCTGATCCCATAAATCCAATCCTTGATCCCATAAATCCCAGACCTGATCCCACAAATCCAATCCCTGATCCCATAAATCCAATCCCTGATCCCATAAATCCAATCGCAGATCCCATAAATCCCAGCCCTGATTGCCAGAATTCCAGCCCTGATCCCATAAATCCAATCCTTGATCCCATAAATCCAATCCCAGATCCCATAAATCCAATCCCAGATCCCATAAATCCAATCCTTGATCCCATAAATCCAATCACAGCCCTGATCCCAAAATCCCAGCTCTGATTGCCAGAATTCCAGCTTTGATCCCACAGATCCCAGCCCTGATCCCAAAATCCCAGCCCTGATTGCCAGAATTCCAGCCCTGATCCCATACATCCAATCCTTGATCCCATAAATCCAATCCCTGATCCCATAAATCCAATCCCAGCCCTGATCCCATAAATCCCAGCCCTGATCCCAAAATCCCAGCCCTGATCCCAAAATCCCAGCCCTGATCCCAAAATCCCAGCCCTGATCCCAAAATCCCAGCTCTGATCCCACAAATCCAATCCCAGATCCCATAAATCCAATCCCTGATCCCATAAATCCAATTCCTGATCCCATAAATCCAATCCCAGCCCTGATCCCATAAATCCCAGCCCTGATTACCAGAATTCCAGCCCTGATCCCAAAATCCCAGCCCTGATTGCCAAAATCCCAGCTCTGATCCCACAGATTCCAGCCTTGATCCCAAAATCCCAGCCCTGATCCCAAAATCCCAGCCCTGATTCCAAAATCCCAGCTCTGATCCCATAAATCCCAGCCCTGATCCCAAAATCCCAGCCCTGATCCCAAAATCCCAGCCCTCATTCCATAAATCCCAGCCCTGATCCCAAAATCCCAGCCCTGATCCCAAAATCCCAGCCCTCATTCCATAAATCCCAGCCCTGATCCCAAAATCCCAGCCCTGATTCCAAAATCCCAGCTCTGATCCCATAAATCCCAGCCCTGATCCCAAAATCCGAGCCCTGATTGCCAAAATCCCAGCCCTGATCCCAAAATCCCAGCTCTGATCCCAAAATCCCAGCCCTGATCCCAAAATCCCAGCCCTAATCCCATAAATCCCAGCCCTGATCCCAAAATCCCAGCCCTGATTCCATAAATCCCAGCCCTGATCCCAAAATCCCCGCCCTGATCCCATAAATCCCAGCCCTGATTCCAAAATCCCAGCTCTGATCCCACAGATCCCAGCCCTGATCCCACAGATCCCAGCCCTGATCCCACAGATTCCAGCCCTGATTCCAAAATCCCAGCCCTGATCCCAAAATTCCAGCCCTGATCCCACAGATCCCAGCTCTGATCCCACAGATCCCAGCTCTGATCCCAAAATTCCAGCCCTGATCCCACAGATCCCAGCTCTGATCACAGAACTTCAGCCCCAATCCCAAAATTTCTGGCTCTGATCCCAGAATTCCAACCCTGATCCCAAAATCCAATCCTGGGTCGCAAAATTCCAATCCCAGATCCCAAAATTCCATTCCCATTTATCCCAGTTTGGAATTCCCATTTTTCCTGGAATTTTCACCATTTGCAGCCAGGATCTCTCCAGCCCCATTCCCACTTTGAATTCTCACAATTCCCAGTTTATGATTCCCATTTTTCCCTGGAATTTTCACCATTTGCAGCCAGGATCTCTCCAGCCCCATTCCCACTTTGAATTCCCACAATTCCCATTTATCCCAGTTGGGAATTCCCATTTTTTCCTGGAATTTTCACCATTTGCAGCCAGGATCTCTCCAGCCCCATTCCCACTTTGAATTCCCACAATTCCCATTTATCCCAGTTGGGAATTCCCATTTTTCCCTGGAATTTTCACCATTTGCAGCCAGGATCTCTCCAGCCCCATTCCCACTTTGAATTCTCACAATTCCCATTTATCCCAGTTCACAATTCCCATTTTTTCCTGGAATTTTCACCACTTGCAGCCAGGATCTCTCCAGCCCCATTCCCACTTGGAATTCTCACAATTCCCATTTATCCCAGGTTGGAATTCCCATTTTTCCCTGGAATTTTCTCACCATTTGCAGCCAGGATCTCTCCAGCCCCATTCCCACTTTGAATTCCCACAATTCCCATTTATCCCAGTTGGGAATTCCCATTTTTCCCTGGAATTTTCACCATTTGCAGCCAGGATCTCTCCAGCCCCATTCCCACTTGGAATTCCCACAATTCCCATTTATCCCAGTTGGGAATTCCCATTTTTTCCTGGAATTTTCTCACCATTTGCAGCCAGGATCTCTCCAGCCCCATTCCCACTTTGAATTCCCACAATTCCCATTTATCCCAGTTCACAATTCCCATTTTTCCCTGGAATTTTCACCATTTGCAGCCAGGATCTCTCCAGCCCCATTCCCACTTTGAATTCCCACAATTCCCATTTATCCCAGTTGGGAATTCCCATTTTTCCCTGGAATTTTCACCATTTGCAGCCAGGATCTCTCCAGCCCCATTCCCACTTTGAATTCTCACAATTCCCATTTATCCCAGTTCACAATTCCCATTTTTTCCTGGAATTTTCACCACTTGCAGCCAGGATCTCTCCAGCCCCATTCCCACTTGGAATTCTCACAATTCCCATTTATCCCAGGTTGGAATTCCCATTTTTCCCTGGAATTTTCTCACCATTTGCAGCCAGGATCTCTCCAGCCCCATTCCCACTTTGAATTCCCACAATTCCCATTTATCCCAGTTGGGAATTCCCATTTTTCCCTGGAATTTTCACCATTTGCAGCCAGGATCTCTCCAGCCCCATTCCCACTTGGAATTCCCACAATTCCCATTTATCCCAGTTGGGAATTCCCATTTTTTCCTGGAATTTTCTCACCATTTGCAGCCAGGATCTCTCCAGCCCCATTCCCACTTTGAATTCCCACAATTCCCATTTATCCCAGTTCACAATTCCCATTTTTCCCTGGAATTTTCACCATTTGCAGCCAGGATCTCTCCAGACCCATTCCCACTTGGAATTCTCACAATTCCCAGTTTATAATTCCCATTTTCCCCTGGAATTTTCACCATTTGCAGCCAGGATCTCTCCAGCCCCATTCCCACTTTGAATTCCCACAATTCCCATTTATCCCAGGTTGGAATTCCCATTTTTCCTGGAATTTTCACCATTTGCAGCCAGGATCTCTCCAGCCCCATTCCCACTTTGAATTCCCACAATTCCCATTTATCCCAGTTCACAATTCCCATTTTTTCCTGGAATTTTCACCATTTGCAGCCAGGATCTCTCCAGCCCCATTCCCACTTTGAATTCTCACAATTCCCATTTATCCCATCCCAGAATTCCCATTTTTCCCTGGAATTTTCTCACCATTTGCAGCCAGGATCTCTCCAGCCCCATTCCCACTTTGAATTCCCACAATTCCCATTTATCCCAGTTCACAATTCCCATTTTTCCCTGGAATTTTCTCACCATGTGCAGCCAGGATCTCTCCAGCCCCATTCCCACTTGGAATTCCCACAATTCCCATTTATCCCAGTTGGGAATTCCCATTTTTCCCTGGAATTTTCACCATTTGCAGCCAGGATCTCTCCAGCCCCATTCCCACTTTGAATTCTCACAATTCCCATTTATCCCAGTTTATAATTCCCATTTTTTCCTGGAATTTTCACCATTTGCAGCCAGGATCTCTCCAGCCCCATTCCCACTTGGAATTCTCACAATTCCCATTTATCCCAGGTTGGAATTCCCATTTTTCCTGGAATTTTCACCATTTGCAGCCAGGATCTCTCCAGCCCCATTCCCATTTTGAATTCCCACAATTCCCATTTATCCCAGTTGGGAATTCCCATTTTTTCCTGGAATTTTCACCATTTGCAGCCAGGATCTCTCCAGCCCCATTCCCACTTTGAATTCCCACAATTCCCATTTATCCCAGTTGGGAATTCCCATTTTTTCCTGGAATTTTCACCATTTGCAGCCAGGATCTCTCCAGCCCCATTCCCACTTGGAATTCTCACAATTCCCATTTATCCCAGGTTGGAATTCCCATTTTTCCCTGGAATTTTCACCATTTGCAGCCAGGATCTCTCCAGCCCCATTCCCACTTTGAATTCCCACAATTCCCATTTATCCCAGTTTATAATTCCCATTTTTCCTGGAATTTTCACCATTTGCAGCCTGGATCTCTCCAGCCCCATTCCCACTTTGAATTCTCACCATTCCCATTTATCCCAGGTTGGAATTCCCATTTTTCCCAGGAATTTTCACCATTTGCAGCCAGGATCTCTCCAGCCCCATTCCCACTTGGAATTCCCACAATTCCCATTTATCCCAGTTCACAATTCCCATTTTTCCCTGGAATTTTCACCATTTGCAGCCAGGATCTCTCCAGCCCCATTCCCACTTGGAATTCTCACAATTCCCATTTATCCCATCCCAGAATTCCCATTTTTCCCTGGAATTTTCTCACCATTTGCAGCCAGGATCTCTCCAGCCCCATTCCCACTTTGAATTCCCACAATTCCCATTTATCCCAGTTCACAATTCCCATTTTTCCCTGGAATTTTCACCATTTGCAGCCAGGATCTCTCCAGCCCCATTCCCACTTGGAATTCCCACAATTCCCATTTATCCCAGTTCACAATTCCCATTTTTCCTGGAATTTTCACCATTTGCAGCCAGGATCTCTCCAGCCCCATTCCCATTTTGAATTCCCACAATTCCCATTTATCCCAGTTGGGAATTCCCATTTTTTCCTGGAATTTTCACCATTTGCAGCCAGGATCTCTCCAGCCCCATTCCCACTTTGAATTCCCACAATTCCCATTTATCCCAGTTGGGAATTCCCATTTTTTCCTGGAATTTTCACCATTTGCAGCCAGGATCTCTCCAGCCCCATTCCCACTGTGAATTCTCACCATTCCCATTTATCCCATCCCAGAATTCCCATTTTTTCCTGGAATTTTCACCATTTGCAGCCAGGATCTCTCCAGCCCCATTCCCACTTGGAATTCCCACAATTCCCATTTATCCCAGTTCACAATTCCCATTTTTCCCTGGAATTTTCTCACCATGTGCAGCCAGGATCTCTCCAGCCCCATTCCCACTTGGAATTCCCACAATTCCCATTTATCCCAGTTGGGAATTCCCATTTTTCCCTGGAATTTTCACCATTTGCAGCCAGGATCTCTCCAGCCCCATTCCCACTTGGAATTCCCACAATTCCCATTTATCCCAGTTGGGAATTCCCATTTTTCCCTGGAATTTTCACCATTTGCAGCCAGGATCTCTCCAGCCCCATTCCCACTTTGAATTCTCACAATTCCCATTTATCCCAGTTTATAATTCCCATTTTTTCCTGGAATTTTCACCATTTGCAGCCAGGATCTCTCCAGCCCCATTCCCACTTGGAATTCTCACAATTCCCAGTTTATAATTCCCATTTTTTCCTGGAATTTTCACCATTTGCAGCCAGGATCTCTCCAGCCCCATTCCCACTTGGAATTCTCACAATTCCCATTTATCCCAGGTTGGAATTCCCATTTTTCCTGGAATTTTCACCATTTGCAGCCAGGATCTCTCCAGCCCCATTCCCATTTTGAATTCCCACAATTCCCATTTATCCCAGTTGGGAATTCCCATTTTTTCCTGGAATTTTCACCATTTGCAGCCAGGATCTCTCCAGCCCCATTCCCACTTTGAATTCCCACAATTCCCATTTATCCCAGTTGGGAATTCCCATTTTTTCCTGGAATTTTCACCATTTGCAGCCAGGATCTCTCCAGCCCCATTCCCACTTGGAATTCTCACAATTCCCATTTATCCCAGGTTGGAATTCCCATTTTTCCCTGGAATTTTCACCATTTGCAGCCAGGATCTCTCCAGCCCCATTCCCACTTTGAATTCCCACAATTCCCATTTATCCCAGTTTATAATTCCCATTTTTCCTGGAATTTTCACCATTTGCAGCCTGGATCTCTCCAGCCCCATTCCCACTTGGAATTCTCACCATTCCCATTTATCCCAGGTTGGAATTCCCATTTTTCCCAGGAATTTTCACCATTTGCAGCCAGGATCTCTCCAGCCCCATTCCCACTTTGAATTCCCACAATTCCCATTTATCCCAGTTCACAATTCCCATTTTTCCCTGGAATTTTCACCATTTGCAGCCAGGATCTCTCCAGCCCCATTCCCACTTGGAATTCTCACAATTCCCAGTTTATAATTCCCATTTTTCCCTGGAATTTTCTCACCATTTGCAGCCAGGATCTCTCCAGCCCCATTCCCACTTTGAATTCCCATTTATGCCAGTTGGGAATTCCCATTTTTTCCCGGAATTTTCATCATTTGCAGCCAGGATCTCTCCAGCCCCATTCCCACTTGGAATTCTCACAATTCCCATTTATCCCAGGTTGGAATTCCCATTTTTCCCCGGAATTTTCTCACCATTTGCAGCCAGGATCTCTCCAGCCCCATTCCCACTTGGAATTCTCACAATTCCCATTTATCCCATCCCAGAATTCCCATTTTCCCTGGAATTTTCTCACCATTTGCAGCCAGGATCTCTCCAGCCCCATTCCCACGTTGAATTCCCACAATTCCCATTTATCCCAGTTTGGAATTCCCATTTTTTCCTGGAATTTTCACCATTTGCAGCCAGGATCTCTCCAGCCCCATTCCCACTTGGAATTCCCACAATTCCCATTTATCCCATCCCAGAATTCCCATTTTTCCTGGAATTTTCACCATTTGCAGCCAGGATCTCTCCAGCCCCATTCCCACTTTGAATTCTCACAATTCCCATTTATCCCAGTTGGGAATTCCCATTTTTCCCAGGAATTTTCTCACCATTTGCAGCCAGGATCTCTCCAGCCCAATTCCCACTTGGAATTCTCACAATTCCCATTTATCCCAGTTCACAATTCCCATTTTTTCCTGGAATTTTCACCATTTGCAGCCAGGATCTCTCCAGCCCCATTCCCACGTTGAATTCCCACAATTCCCATTTATCCCAGTTTGGAATTCCCATTTTTTCCTGGAATTTTCACCATTTGTAGCCAGGATCTCTCCAGCCCCATTCCCATTTTGAATTCCCATTTATGCCAGTTGGGAATTCCCATTTTTTCCCGGAATTTTCACCATTTGCAGCCAGGATCTCTCCAGCCCCATTCCCACTTTGAATTCCCACAATTCCCATTTATCCCAGTTTGGAATTCCCATTTTTTCCTGGAATTTTCACCATTTGCAGCCAGGATCTCTCCAGCCCCATTCCCACTTGGAATTCTCACAATTCCCAGTTTATAATTCCCATTTTCCCCTGGAATTTTCACCATTTGCAGCCAGGATCTCTCCAGCCCCATTCCCACTTGGAATTCTCACAATTCCCAGTTTATAATTCCCATTTTCCCCTGGAATTTTCACCATTTGCAGCCAGGATCTCTCCAGCCCCATTCCCACTTGGAATTCTCACAATTCCCAGTTTATAATTCCCATTTTTCCCTGGAATTTTCTCACCATTTGCAGCCAGGATCTCTCCAGCCCCATTCCCACTTGGAATTCTCACAATTCCCAGTTTATAATTCCCATTTTTCCCTGGAATTTTCTCACCATTTGCAGCCAGGATCTCGCCCATTCGGTTGCACGCCGCCGCCTCCTCGGCCGCGTTCCCGACCCGCCGCGATTTCTCCTTGGATTTCTCCAGCTCTGCCGGAAAAAATTCCCAAAATAAATTCAATTTGGGAAAAAAAAAATTGGGAATTTGGGGTGGGGAAAGGGTGGGATTGGGTTTTTTCCTAGAGGGGATTTTTGGGGTGAGGGATTTACCGAAGGTTTGGGGAGATTTTAGGGGGAGTTTTAGGGAGTTGTCACAAGAATTTAGGGGATTTCTACAAAAATCCAGGGAATTCGAAAGGAAATTCAGAAAATTCCCACAAAAATTTAAAAAAAAAAAAAAAAATCCCACAAAAAAATTCCAGGGAATTCACATAAAAATCAAGGGAATTCCTACAAGAATCGAAGAAATTACAAAAAAAAGAATTTCACCCAAATATCCAAGAAATTCCTTGAAAAATCTGGGGAATTCTTAATAATAATCCAGAAAATCCTCACAAAAATCCAAGAAATTTCCAAAAAAATCCAGGGAATTCTAAAGAAAATTCAAAAAATTCTCACCAAAAAATTCCCACAAAAAGCCAGATAATTACCACAGGAATCTAAGAAATGAAAAAAAAAAAATTAAAATATCCCCCCAAATCCAAGAAATTCCCAGAAAAATCCAGGGAATTCCCATAAAAATCCAGAAAATTCCCACAAAAATTTTTAAAATCCACAAAAAAATCCAGGGAATTCCCATAAAAATCCAGGGAAAAAACCCAGAAAAATTCCTCCAAAAAAACCAAGAAATTTCCACAAAAATTGAAGAATTCCTAAAAGAATCGAAGACATTCCCCCCCAAAAATCCAGTGAATTCCCACAAAAATAAGAAAAAATCCCCCCAAAATCCAAGGAATTACTAAAAAATAAAATCAAAGAAATTCCCATAAAAATTCAGGGAATTCCCACAAAAATCCAAGGAGTTTTTTTAAAAATCCAGGGAATTAAAAAAAAAAGAAAAAACCAAGAAATTTCCACCAAAATCCAGGAAATTTCCAAAAAATCCAGGGAATTCCCCCAAAAAATCCACAAAATTTCCAAAAATATCCCGAAAATTTTAAAAAAACTCCACGAAATTCCCACAAAAATTTAAAAGAGTTCCTAAAAACATCAAAAAATTCTCATAAATATACAGGGAATTCCCACAAAAATCCACAAAGTTCCCACAATTTTTTTTTAGTCAAGGAATTCCTATAGAAATCCAAGGAATTCCTAAAAAAATCAAAGAATTCCAAGAAAAAATGCAGAAAATTCCCACAAAAATCCAATAAATTCCCGAAAAAATCCAGGGAATCCCCACAAAAAAATTCAGGGAATTCCCATTTAAAGAATCCAGAATTTTAAAATTCCAGGAAAAAAAAATCCAGAAAATTCCTCGCCAAAAATCCCAGAAATTCCCAGAAAAATTAAAGGAATTCCTAAAAAAAGCAAAGAATTTGCCATAAAAATTGTGGAAATTCCCATAAAAATTCAGGAAAAAAAATCCAGAAAATTTCCCCCCCAAAAAATCCAAGAAATTCCCAGAAATAGTCCAAGGAATTCCTAAAAAAAGCAAAGAAATTCCCACAAGATTCTAAGAAATAAAAAACAAAAAAATCCAGAAAATTCCCCAACAAAATAAAAAAAAAACCATAAAAATTGAAAGAATTCCTAAAAAAAAATTATCAAAGAATTTCCCATGAAAATCCAGAAAATTCCCACAAAAAAAGCAGGGAATTTCCAAAAGGATGCAGGGAATTCTCACAAAAATCCAAGGAATTCCTAAAAAAAAGCAAAAATATTCTCATAAAAATCTAAGAAAACCCAAAGAAATTCCAGGGAAAAAATCCAGAAAATTCTCCCCAAAAATCCAAGAAATTTCCACAAAAAATACAGGAATTCCTAAAAAAAGCAAAGAAATTCCCATAAAAATCCAGGGAATTCTCACAAAAATAAAAAAATCCCAAAAGTGTCCAAGAAATTAAAAAATAAAATCCAGAAAATTCCCAAAATTATCCAGAGAATTCCCACAAATATCCAAGAATTTATTTTCAGAATCCACAGAATTCCTAAAAAACAATCCAGAAATTTCCCACAAAAATCCACGTAATTCCCCAAGAAATCAAAAAATTTTCCAAAAAAAATCCAAGAAATTCTCACCAAAATTTTTAAAAATTAAAAAAAAAAAGAAATTTTTAAACAATACAGAAAATTCACAAAAGTATCCAGGGAATTCCCACAAATATCCATGATATTCCAAAGAAAATCCAGAGAATTCCCACAAAAATCCAGGATTTTTTTTTTAAAAATCCAAGAATTTCTCACAAAAATCCAGGAAATTCCAAAGAAAATCCACTAATTCAAAAAAAAAAAAAATAAAATAAAATAAAGGAGGGATTGAAAAGCCCTGAAATAAAAATTTAAACACTTGTGACAGGATTTGGAGTTTCTGTGTGGGGTTTGAGGGATTAAAAAGCCCCAAAATAAAAATTTAAACACTCCTGAAGGGATTTTGAGCTCCTGTGAGGGGTTTGAGGGATTAAAAAGCCCCAAAATAAAAATTTAAATATTCGTGAGGGGATTTCAGCTCCTGTGAGGGGTTTGACGGATTGAAAAGGCCCAAAATAAAAATTTAAAAAAATTGTGAGGGGATTTTGAGCTCCTGTGAGGGGTTTGAAGGGTTGAAAAGCCCCAAAATAAAAATTTAGACATTCATGAGGGGATTTTTAGCTCCTGGGAGGGGTTTGAGGGATTGAAAAGCCCCAAAATAAAAATTTAAACAATTGTGAGGAGATTTCAGCTCCTGTGAGGGGTTTGAAGGGTTGAAAAGCACCAAAATAAAAATTTTCAAAAATCACGAGGGGATTTGGAGCTTCTGTGAGGGGTTTGAGGGATCAAAAAGCCCCAAAATAAAAATTTAAACACTCCTGAAGGGATTTTGAGCTCCTGTGAGGGGTTTGAAGGGTTGAAAAGCCCCAAAATAAAAATTTAGACATTCGTGAGGGGAATTGAGCTCCTGTGAGGGGCTTGAGGGATTGAAAAGGCCCAAAATAAAATTTAAAAAAATCATGAGGGGATTTTGAGCTCCTGTGAGGGGTTTGAGGGATCAAAAAGCCCCAAAATAAAAATTTAAACACTCCTGAAGGGATTTTGAGCTCCTGTGAGGGGTTTGAAGGGTTGAAAAGGCCCAAAGTAAAATTTAAAAAAATCATGAGGGGGTTTGGAGCTCTATGAGGGGTTTGAGGGATTAAAAAGCCCCAAAATACAAATTTAAACAATCACAAGGGGGTTTTGAGCTTCTGTGAGGGGTTTGAGGGATCAAAAAGGCCCAAAATATAAAATTTAAACACTCGTGAGGGGATTTCAGCTCCTGTGAGGGGTTTGAGGGATTGAAAAGGCCCAAAATTAAGATTTAAACACTCCTGAAGGGATTTTGAGCTCCTGTGAGGGGTCTGAAGGGTTGAAAAGCACCAAAATAAAAATTTAAACACTCGTGAGGGGAATTGAGCTCCTGTGAGGTGTTTGAGGGCTAGAAAAGCCCCAAAATAAAAATTAAAAAAATCATGAGGGGGTTTGGAGCTTCTGTGAGGGGTTTGAGGGATCGAAAAGCCCCAAAATAAAAATTTAAATATTCGTGAGGGGATTTCAGCTCCTGTGAGGGCTTTGAAGGGTTGAAAAGCCGCAAAATAAAAATTTAGACATTCGTGAGGGGAATTGAGCTCCTGTGAGGGGCTTGAGGGATTGAAAAGCCCCAAAATAAAAATTAAAACAATCATGAGGGGATTTTGAGCTCCTGTGAGGGGTTTGAGGGATCAAAAAGCCCCAAAATAAAAATTTAAACACTCCTGAAGGGATTTTGAGCTCCTGTGAGGGGTTTGAAGGGTTGAAAAGGCCCAAAGTAAAATTTAAAAAAATCATGAGGGGATTTTGAGCTTCTGGGAGGGGTTTGAGGGGTTAAAAAGCCCCAAAATAAAAATTTAAAAAATCATGAGGGGGTTTGGAGCTCTATGAGGGGTTTGAGGGATTAAAAAGCCCCAAAATACAAATTTAAACAATCACAAGGGGGTTTTGAGCTTCTATGAGGGGTTTGAGGGATTAAAAAGCCCCAAAATACAAATTTAAACACTTGTGAGGGGATTTCAGCTCCTGTGAGGGGTTTGAGGGATTGAAAAGGCCCAAAATAAAAATTAAAACACTCCTGAAGGGATTTTGAGCTCCTGTGAGGGGTTTGAAGGGTTGAAAAGCACCAAAATAAAAATTTAAACACTCGTGAGGGGAATTGAGCTCCTGTGAGGTGTTTGAGGGCTAGAAAAGCCCCAAAATAAAAATTAAAACAATCATGAGGGGATTTTTAGCTCCTGGGAGGGGTTTGAGGGATTGAAAAGGCCCAAAATAAAAAATTAAACACTCGTGAAAGGGATTTGGAGCTCCCGTGAGGGGTTGAGGGACTGAAAATTCCCAAAATAAAAATTAAAACAATCATGAGGGGATTGTGAGCTTCTGTGAGACCTCTGAGTGATTGAAAAGCCCCAGGGTTAAGATTTTAAACCCCATGAGGGAATCTGGAGCTCCTGGGAGGGGTCTGAGGGATGAAAAAGCCCCGAAATAAAAATGTAAATACTTTTGAGGGGAAGTGAGCTTCTGTGAAGGGTTTGAAGGTTTGAAAAGCCTTTAAATAAAAGTTTTAAACACTTGTGAGGGGATTTGGAGCTCCTGTGAGGGGTCTGAGGGAATGAAAAGCCCCAGGGTTAAGATTTTAACCCCGTGAGGGGAACTGGCGCTCCTGCGAGGGGTTAAAAAGCCCCAAAATAAAAATTTCAACAGTCGTGACAGAATTTGGAGCTTCTGTGAGGGGTTTGAGGGTCAGAAAAGCCCCAAAGTGAAGATTCAAACACTCGTGAGGGGGTTTGGAGCTCCTGTGAGGAGTTCGAGGGTCAGAAAAGCCCCAAAATAAAAACGTAAACACTCTTGAAGGGATTTTGAGCTTCTGGGAGGGGTCTGAGGGTCAGAAAAGCTCCAAAATAAAAACTTAAACACTCGTGAAGGGATCTGGAGCTCCTGTGAGTTGTTTGAATGTCATAAGGGCCCAACATAAAAACTTAAACACTCATGAGGGGATTTTGAGCTCCTGAGAGCAGTTTGAGGGCCAGAAAAGCCCCTGGGTGAAGATTTTAACCCTCGTTAGGGGATTTGGAGATCCTGTGAGGGGTCTGAAGGATTGAAAAGCCGCGAAATAAAAATTTAAACATTCGCGACAGAATCTGGAGCTTCTGTGAGGGGTTTGAAGGTTTGAAAAGGCCCCGGGTGAAGATTTGAACCCCTGTGAGGTGAATTTGAGCCCCTGTGAGGGGTTTGCGGGACTGAAAAGCCTCGGGGCGAAGATCGGAAACCCGTGAGGGGAACTGGAGCTCATAGCGGCCTGAGGGGAGGGAATCGTGAGGGGACCGCGGGGCCTCCTGAGGAGGCTCCGGCTCGGAAGTCACTCTTGGAGCCCTGAGCGTGCCCGTGCCCCCTTCCAGCCCTCCTCCGAGCCCTTCCGGCGCCGTTTAAACCGCGTTCAGCGCCATTAAAGCCCCGACTCACGGCGGATCTCCCGCGCCGCCTCCGCGCTCAGCTCGCCCGCCATTCCCGCCGCTCGCCGGGACCACGCCTCCATCGGGCTCTGATTGGCCGAGCGCTAACGCCTTGACCAATCAACGCCCGGAGAGGCGGGAACGGACGCGTCTATTGGTCAGTAGAGGCGAAGTCCCGCCCCTTTGGTGAGGCGGGAAAAGGCGCTTCCGCCCTGCCCTCAGCGGCGGCTCGGGGAGGGGAGGGCGCCCCTGGTGGCTCCCAGTGACTCCCAGTGACTCCCAGTAACGCCCAGTTTGCTCCCAGTGACTCCCAGTAACGCCCAGTAACGCCCAGTTTGCTCCCAGTGACTCCCAGTGACTCCCAGTAAGGCCCAGTTTGCTCCCAGTGACTCCCAGTAACGCCCAGTAACGCCCAGTTTGCTCCCAGTGACTCCCAGTGACTCCCAGTAACGCCCAGTTTGCTCCCAGTGACTCCCAGTAACACCCAGTAACGCCCAGTTTGCTCCCAGTGACTCCCAGTGACTCCCAGTAACGCCCAGTAAATCCCAGTTTGCTCCCAGTGACTCCCAGTGACTCCCAGTAACGCCCAGTTTGCTCCCAGTGACTCCCAGTGACTCCCAGTAACGCCCAGTAAATCCCAGTTTGCTCCCAGTGACTCCCAGTGACTCCCAGTAACGCCCAGAAACGCCCAGTTTGCTCCCAGTGACTCCCAGTGACTCCCAGTAACGCCCAGTAAATCCCGGTTTGCTCCCAGTAACTCCCAGTGACTCCCAGTGACTCCCAGTAACGCCCAGTTTGCTCCCAGTGACTCCCAGTGACTCCCAGTGACTCCCAGTAACGCCCAATAAATCCCAGTTTGCTCCCAGTGACTCCCAGTAACGCCCAGTAAATCCCAGTAACACCCAGTGACTCCCAGTGACTCCCAGTAACGCCCAGTAAATCCCAGTTTCCTCCCAGTAACTCCCAGTAACTCCCAGTGACTCCCAGTAACGCCCAGTAAATCCCAGTTTGCTCCCAGTGACTCCCAGTTTGCTCCCAGTAACGCCCAGTAACGCCCAGTTTGCTCCCAGTAACTCCCAGTGACTCCCAGTAACGCCCAGTAAATCCCAGTTTGCTCCCAGTAACTCCCAGTGACTCCCAGTAACGCCCAGTAAATCCCAGTTTGCTCCCAGTTTGCTCCCAGTTACTCCCAGTAACGGCCAGTAAATCCCAGTTTGCTCCCAGTGACTCCCAGTGACTCCCAGTAACGCCCAGTAAATCCCAGTTTGCTCCCAGTAACTCCCAGTGACTCCCAGTAACGCCCAGTAAATCCCAGTTTGCTCCCAGTAACTCCCAGTGACTCCCAGTAACGCCCAGTAAATCCCAGTAACTCCCAGTGACTCCCAGTGACTCCCAATAACGCCCAGTAAATCCCAGTTTGTTCCCAGTAACTCCCAGTGACTCCCAGTAACGCCCAGTAAATCCCAGTAACTCCCAGTGACTCCCAGTGACTCCCAGTAACGCCCAGTAAATCCCAGTAACTCCCAGTGACTCCCAGTGACTCCCAGTAACGCCCAATAAATCCCAGTTTGCTCCCAGTGACTCCCAGTAACGCCCAGTAAATCCCAGTTTGCTCGCAGTGACTCCCAGTAACTCCCAGTAACGCCCAGTAAATCCCAGTTTGCTCCCAGTAACTCCCAGTGACTCCCAGTAACGCCCAGTACATCCCAGTTTGCACCCAGTGACTCCCAGTGACTCCCAGTAACGCCCAGTAAATCCCAGTTTGCTCCCAGTGACTCCCAGTAACGCCCAGTAAATCCCAGTAACTCCCAGTGACTCCCAGTGACTCCCAGTAACGCCCAGTAAATCCCAGTAACTCCCAGTGACTCCCAGTGACTCCCAGTAACGCCCAGTGACTCCCAGTAACGCCCAATAAATCCCAGTTTGCTCCCAGTGACTCCCAGTAACGCCCAGTAAATCCCAGTTTGCTCCCAGTGACTCCCAGTAACGCCCAGTAAGGCCCAGTAAATCCCAGTTTGCTCCCAGTGACTCCCAGTGACTCCCAGTAACGCCCAGTAACGCCCAGTTTGCTCCCAGTGACTCCCAGTGACTCCCAGTAACGCCCAGTACATCCCAGTTTGCTCCAGTGACTCCCAGTAACGCCCAGTAAATCCCAGTTTGCTCCCAGTAACTCCCAGTGACTCCCAGTAACGCCCAGTAAATCCCAGTTTGCTCCCAGTAACTCCCAGTGACTCCCAGTAACGCCCAGTAACGCCCAGTAAATCCCAGTTTGCTCCCAGTAACTCCCAGTGACTCCCAGTGACTCCCAGTAACGGCCAATAAATCCCAGTTTGCTCCCAGTGACTCCCAGTGACTCCCAGTAAATCCCAGTCAATCCCAGTTTGCTCCCAGTGACTCCCAGTGACTCCCAGTAACTCCCAGTAACTCCCAGTAAATCCCAATGGATCCCAGTAACTCCCAGATTGCTCCCAGTGACTCCCAGTAAATTCCAGTATATCCCAGTAGCGCCCAGTTATTCCCAGTTCACTCCCAGTATTCCCAGTATCCCTCTCCCAGTATTCCCAGTGCTCCCAGTATCTCCATCCCAGTGCTCCCAGTAACTCCCAGTTCACTCCCAGTAACTCCCAGTAAATCCCAGTTCACTCCCAGTCAATCCCAGCAACTCCCAGTAACTCCCAGTTCGCTCCCAGTGCTCCCAGTAGCTCCCAGTGTCCCCACCCCAGTAGCTCCCAGTACCTCCCAGTTTACTCCCAGTAAATCCCAGTTTGCTCCCCATAACTCCCAGTTCACTCCCAGTACCTCCCAGTAACACCCAGTAACTCCCAGTTCGCTCCCAGTAACTCCCAGTTCACTCCCAGCGCTCCCAGTTCACTCCCAGTAGCTCCCAGTTATTCCCAGTTCATTCCCAGTGAAATCCCAGTTTGCTGCCCAGGTCATTTCCAGTAGCTCTCCGTCACCCCATCCCAGTGCTCCCAGTAGCTCCCAGTAACTCCCAGTTTGCTCCCAGTCACTCCCAGTATTCCCAGTATCCCCCTCCCAGTATTCCCAGTAACTCCCAGTAGTTTCCAGTTCACTCCCAGTAACTCCCAGTTGACTCCCAGTGACGCCCAGTAAATCCCAGTTTGCTCCCAGCACCTCCCAGTAACTCCCAGTTTATTCCCAGATCACTCCCAGTATTCCCAGTATCGCCCTCCCAGTATCCCCAGTGCTCCCAGCATCTCCCAGTTCACTCCCAGTGACTCCCAGTTCATTCCCAGTTCGCTCCCAGTAAGCCCCAGGTAGCTCCCAGTAACTCCCAGTGGCTCCCAGTTCATTCCCAGTAAATCCCAGTTTACTCCCAGTTACTCCCAGTTCACTCCCAGCGCTCCCAGTATCCCCATCCCAGTGGTCCCAGTAACTCCCAGTAACTCCCAGTTCATTCCCTGTAACTCCCAGTTTGCTCCCAGTAACTCCCAGTTTGCTCCCAGTCAATCCCAGTGACTCCCAGTGGCTCCCAGTTCATTCCCAGTAAATCCCAGTTTACTCCCAGTAATTCCCAGTTCACTCCCAGTGCTCCCAGTAACCCCATCCCAGTGTTCCCAGTAGCTCCCAGTTATTCCCAGTTCACTCCCAGTAACTCCCAGCCCAGTACTCCCAGTATTCCCAGTGCTCCCAGTATCCCCATCCCAGTGCCCCCAGTGACTCCCAGTAACTCCCAGTAAGTCCCGGTTTGCTCCCAGTAACTCCCAGTTCACTCCCAGTGCTCCCAGTACCCCCATCCCAGTGCTCCCAGTATCCCCAGTAGCTCCCAGTTAGCTCCCAGTAAATCCCAGTTCATTCCCAGTTCACTCCCAGTAACTCCCAGTTCACTCCCAGTAACCCCCAGTTCACTCCCAGTTCACTCCCAGTTATTCCCAGTATTCCCAGTATCCCCACCCCAGTAGCTCCCAGTTACTCCCAGTAAATCCCAGTTCCCTCCCAGTTTGCTCCCAGTGACTCCCAGTTCATTCCCAGTGACTCCCAGTAGCTCCCAGTTCACTCCCAGTAGCTCCCAGTTTGCTCCCAGTAAATCCCAGTTCACTCCCAGTAACTCCCAGCCCAGTACTCCCAGTATTCCCAGTGCTCCCAGTACCCCCATCCCAGTGCTCCCAGTATCCCCAGTAGCTCCCAGTTAGCTCCCAGTAAATCCCAGTTCATTCCCAGTTTGCTCCCAGTTATTCCCAGTATTCCCAGTATCCCCACCCCAGTAGCTCCCAGTTACTCCCAGTCAATCCCAGTTCACTCCCAGTTTGCTCCCAGTGACTCCCAGTTCATTCCCAGTAGCTCCCAGTTCACTCCCAGTAAATCCCAGTTCACTCCCAGTGCTCCCAGTATCACCATCCAAGTAACCCCCAGTAACTCCCAGTTCACTCCCAGTAACCCCCAGTAACTCCCAGTATATCCCAGTAACTCCCAGTTCACTCCCAGTTTGCTCCTAGTAAATCCCAGTTCCCTCCCAGTTTACTCCCAGTAGCTCCCAGTTCATTCCCAGTAGCTCCCAGTTTGCTCCCAGTAACTCCCAGTTCACTCCCAGTAACTCCCAGCCCAGTACTCCCAGTATTCCCAGTTTTTCCCAGTATCCCCACCCCAGTGCCCCCAGTGACTCCCAGTAAATCCCAGTGCACTCCCAGTAACTCCCAGTTCACTCCCAGTTCACTCCCAGTTATTCCCAGTAAATCCCAGTTCACTCCCAGTACTCCCAGTGCTCCCAGTACCCCCATCCCAGTTCACTCCCAGTATCCCCAGTAACTCCCAGTTCACTCCCAGTAACTCCCAGTTTGCTCCCAGTCAATCCCAGTTCACTCCCAGTTTGCTCCCAGTGACTCCCAGTTCATTCCCAGTGACTCCCAGTAGCTCCCAGTTCACTCCCAGTAAATCCCAGTTCACTCCCAGTGCTCCCAGTATCACCATCCAAGTAACCCCCAGTAACTCCCAGTTCACCCCCAGTAACCCCCAGTAACTCCCAGTATATCCCAGTAACTCCCAGTTCACTCCCAGTTTGCTCCTAGTAAATCCCAGTTCCCTCCCAGTTTACTCCCAGTAGCTCCCAGTTCATTCCCAGTAGCTCCCAGTTTGCTCCCAGTAAATCCCAGTTCTCTCCCAGTAATCCCCAGTAACTCCCAGTATATCCCAGTTCATTCCCAGTTCACTCCCAGTTTGCTCCCAGTTACTCCCAGTTCACTCCCAGTTTACTCCCAGTGACTCCCAGTTCACTCCCAGTAACCCCCAGTTCACTCCCAGTATCTCCAGCAGCTCCATCCCAGTTTGCTCCCAGTAACTCCCAGTAACTCCCAGTAACTCCCAGTAACTCCCAGTAACTCCCAGTATCCCCGTCCCAGTGACCCCCCCTTCACTCTTTACGCCAAATGCACCAAATTTGGGTCAAAATCAGCAAATTTTGGGTCAAAATCAGCAAATTTTGGGTCAAAAAAAAAAAAACCAAGAACTTCAAATTTTCAACAAAACCAACCCAAAACCACCCCAAGAATTCAAAAATTTGGTCAAAACCACCCCAAATTCTACAATTTTGGTCAAAATCAGCAAATTTGGGTCAAAATCAGCAAATTTTGGTAAAAAAAACCCCAAGAACTTCATCAAAACCACCTCAAACCTTCCAATTTTGGTCAAAATTACTTCAGGAACTTCAAGTTTTCACCAAAACCACCCAAAAACCACCCCAAGAATTCAAAAATTTCATCAAAGCCACCCCAAATTCTACAGTTTTGGACAAAATCAGGAAATTTGTGTCAAAATCAGCAAATTTTGGTAAAGAAACCCCAAGAACTTCAAAATTTCATCAAAACCACCCAAAAATTCAAAAATCTGGTCAAAACTACCCCAAATTCTACAGTTTTGGACAAAATCAGCAAATTTGGGTCAAAATCAGCAAATTTTGGTAAAACCCCCCCCCAAGAACCTCAAAATTTCATCAAAGCCACCTCAAAACTTCCAATTTTGGTCGAAATCACTTCAGGAACTTCAAATTTTCACCAAAACCCCAAAATTTTCATCCAAACCACCCCAAAACTCCTAATTTTGGTCAAACCCATCCCAAAACTTCCAATTTTTGGTTCAAACCCCAACAATTTGCACAAAAATCACCCAAAATCCTCAAATTTGGAGCCAAACCACCCCAAATTCTTCATTTTTTAATCAAAATCGGCAAATTTTGGTCAAAATCACCCCAAGAACCTCAAATTTTCACCAAAGCCCCCAAATTTTCACTAAATCCATCCCACACCTCTCCAATTTTGGGTCAAACCCCAACAATTTTCATCAAAACTCCAAATCTTCAAATTCGGACCTAAACCACTGAAAATTCTGAAATTTGGGTCAAAATCAGCAAAATTTCATCACATTCACCCCAAGAACATCAAATTTTCACTAAATCCATCCCAAACCTCTCCAATTTTGGGATCAAACCCCAACAATTTCAATCAAAATCACCCAAAATCTTCAAATTTGGACCTAAACCACGCAAAATTCTGAAATTTGGGTCCAAATTCTCAAATTTGGGTCAAAATCAGCAAATTTTGGTCATATTCACCCCAAGAACCTCAAATTTTCACCCAAATCACCCCAAACCTCTCCAATTTTGGGTCAAACCCCTCAAATTTTGTCAAAACCACCCAAAATCCTCAAATTTGGACCTAAACCACCCCAAGTCCCTTAAATTTTGGAGAAATGCAGCAAATTGGGGTCAAAATCGCCCCAAGAGCCTCAAATTTTCATCAAAACCAACCCAAAACTGCTAAATTTTGGTCAAAACCACCCCAAAACTTCAAGGCTTCATCAAAACCACCCAAAATCTTCAAATTTTGATTGAAACCACTCCAAGAACTTCAAATTTTCACCCAAACCACCCCAAGAACTCCAGAATTTCATCAAAACTTCCCCCAAACTCCCAATTTTGGTCAAAATCACCCCAAGAACCTCAAATTTTCATCCAAATCCCCAAATTTTCACCAAAACCACCCCAAAGTCTCCAATTTTGGGTCAAACCCCAACAATTTCCATCAAAACCACCCAAAATCTTCACGTTTGGACCTCAATCACCCCAAATTCTAAAATTTGGGTCAAAAGTCTCAAATTTGGGTCAAAACCCCCCAAAATCCCAAAGATTTTCACCAAAAATAGCAAAATTGGGTCCAAATCTCCAAATTTTTGGTCAAATTCACCCCAAGAACCTCTAATTTTGGTCAAAACCACCCCAAAATTGCTACATTTGGGTCAAATCCACCCCAAAACTTCAAATTTTCATCAAAACCACCCCAAAACTCCTCAATTTTGGTCAAAATCACCCCAAGAGCCTCAAATTTTCATCAAAATCTCCAAATTTTCACCCAAACCACCCCAAAGTCTCCAATTTTGGGTCAAACCCCAACAATTTCCATCAAAACCACCCAAAATCTTCAAATTTGGCCCTAAACCACCCAAAATTCTAAAATTTTGGCCAAACGCAGCAAATTTGGGTCAAAATCAGCAAATTTTGGTCAAATTCACCCCAAGAACCTCAAATTTTCATCAAAACCAACCAAAATCTCACAAATTTTCACAGAAATGACCCCAAACCACCCCAAGAATTCAAAAATTTTGTCAGAACCACCCCAAATTCTCAAATTTTGGGGAAATGCAGAAAATTTGGGTCAAAATCAGCAAATTTTGGTCAAATTCACCCCAAAAACATCAAACTTTCATCTAAACCAACCCAAACCCCAAAAATCTCCACCCAAACCACCCCAAATTTGAAAGTTTGGTCAAAGCCTCCCCAAATCCCTCAAACTTTCATCAAAATCAGCAAACTTTGGTCAAAGCCGCCCCAAAATGTCCAATTTTCATCAAAACCACCCCAAAGCAGAAAAATATCACAGAAATCTCTCCAAGAACTTAAAATTTTAACCAAATCCACCCCAAACCTCCCCAATTTGGGGTCCAAATCCTCCAATTTCGGTGACACCGCCCCCAAAAACCCCAAAAATTGGAAAACTCCCCAATTTTTTTATTCTCTAATAAAACGAGCGGCGGCCCCTCCCCAAATCCGCCCCAAAATTCCCCAAATCCACCCCAAAATTCCCCAAAATTCCCCAAATCCACCCCAAAATTCCCCAAAATTCCCCAAATCCACCCCAAAATTCCCCAAATTTCCCCAAAATTCCCCAAATTTCCCCCAAATCCTCTCCGGTGCCGCCGGCGCCGCTGATTTTGCCGAATTTCCGTCGTTTCCGGGGATTTTTTCCGTCGTTTTTTGGCGTTTCTGACGTCTCGCCGTCGTTTTTCCGTCGATTTTTGGGGATTTGGGGTTGGGGGGGGATCAAGGAGGTTTTGGGACCTTTTGGGTGGGTTTGGAGCCATTTTGGGATTTTTAAACCATTTTTGGTGCTTTTAGGACGATTTTTGATGGTTTCAAGACCTTTCCATTGAGTTTTGACCGAGTTTTGGTGGCTTCAAACCAATTTTTGATGTTCCAAGATCTTTCTGTTGGGTTTTGACCAATTTTTGGTGGTTTCAAACCAATTTTTGATGTTCCAAGATCTTTCTGTTGGGTTTTGACCAATTTTTGGTGGTTTCAAACCAATTTTTGATGTTCCAAGATCTTTCTGTTGGGTTTTGACCAATTTTTGGTGGTTTCAAACCAATTTTCGATGTTCCAAGATCTTTCTGTTGGGTTTTGACCAAATTTTTGGTGGTTTCAAACCAATTTTTGATGTTCCAAGATCTTTCTGTTGGGTTTTGACCAATTTTTTGGTGGTTTCAAACCAATTTTTGATGTTCCAAGATCTTTCTGTTGGGTTTTGACCAATTTTTTGGTGGTTTCACCCAGTTTCTGGCGGCTTTAAGTCTTTTATGTTGTGTTTGGACCAAATTGTGGTGGCTTCAAACCATTTTTGGTGGTTTCCACCGTGTTTTGATGGTGTTCAACCACTTTTGGTGGGTTTCATCCATTTCTGGTGGTTTCAAGACCTTTCTGTTGGGTTTGGACCAAATTTTGGTGGTTTCAAACCAATTTTAGGCGGGTTTAGGTCAATTTTTGATGGTTTCAAGACCTTCCCATTGAGTTTTGACAACTTTTGGACGGTTTTAAACCATTTTTGGTGGCTTCAAGACCTCCCTGTTGACTTTTGACCAAATTTTGGCGGTTTCACCCCATTTCCGACGGTTTCAAGACCTTTCTGGTGGTTCAAGAGATTTCCGTTGGCTTTGGAGAAATTTTTGGGGGTTCCGAGCCCATTTTCATGGTTTAGGACAAATTTTGATGTTTCAGGACCTTTCTGCTGGGTTTGGACCAAACTTTGGTGCTTTCAAACCATTTTTGGTGGGTTTCGACCAATTTTTGATGGTTTGCAAGACCTTTCCATTGACTTTGGCGCATTTTTGGTGGTTCAAAACCATTTCTGGTGGCTTTGGACAGGATTTTGATGTTGTTAAACCATTTTTGGTGGTTTCCACCAAGTTTTGCTGGTTTCAAGTCAATTTTGGTGGGTTTGGTCCCATTTTTATGATGTCAACGCCGTTCTTTTGGATTTGGACCAATTTTTGATGGTTTCAAGCCAATTTTTGATGGTTTCAAGCCGTCTCCGTTGAGTTTTGACCAAACGTTGATGGTTTGAAACCATTTTTTGGTGGTTCCAACCCATTTCTGCTGCTTTCAAGACCTGCTGGATTTGGACCAAATTTCGGTGGTTTCAAACCAATTTTAGGCGGGTTTTGACCAATTTTTGATGGTTTCAAGACCTTCCCATTGAGTTTTGACAACTTTTGGATGGTTTTAAACCATTTTTGGTGGCTTCAAGACCTCCCTGTTGACTTTTGACCAAATTTTGGCGGTTTCACCCCATTTCCGACGGTTTCAAGACCTTTCTGGTGGTTCAAGAGATTTCCGTTGGCTTTGGGAGAAATTTTTGGGGGTTCCAAGCCCATTTTCATGGTTTAGGACAAATTTTGATGTTTCAGGACCTTTCTGCTGGGTTTGGACCAAACTTTGGTGGTTTCAAACCATTTTTGGTGGGTTTCGACCAATTCTTGATGGTTTGCAAGACCTTTCCATTGACTTTGGCACATTTTTGGTGGTTCAAAACCATTTCTGGTGGCTTTGGACAGGATTTTGATGTTGTTAAACCATTTTTGGTGGTTTCCACCAAGTTTTGCTGGTTTCAAGTCAATTTTGGTGGGTTTGGTCCCATTTTTATGATGTCAACGCCGTTCTTTTGGATTTGGACCAATTTTTGATGGTTTCGAGCCAATTTTTGACGGTTTCAAGCCGTCTCCGTTGAGTTTTGACCAAACATTGATGGTTTGAAACCATTTTTTGGTGGTTCCAACCCATTTCTGCCGCTTTCAAGACCTGCTGGATTTGGACCAAATTTCGGTGGTTTCAAACCAATTTTTGAGAGTTTTAAGACCTTTTCATCGGCTTTGGGAGAAATTTTGGGGATTCCACATCCATTTTTTGTGCTTTAGGACAACTTCTGATGGTTTTAAGACCTTTCCAATGAGTTCTGACAATTCTTTGATGGTTTCCAACCATTTTTGGTCATTTCAAGCAACTTTTGATGGTTTCAAGACCTTTCCATTGGGTTTGGACCAAATTTGGATGGTTTCAAGACCTTTCTGTTGAGTTTCGACCACTGAGTGACGTTTTTAAACAATTTTTGGGTGGCTTTGACCAATTTTTGACGATTTCAAGACCTTTCTGTTGGGTTTCCACCAATTTTTGGTGGTTTCAAACCATTTTTGGTGGGTCCAAAATGAATTTTGGTTTCAAGAGCTTCGCATTGAGTTTTGACTGATTTTTGGTGGTTTCAAGACCCTTCCATTGAGTTTTGACCGATTTTTGATGGCTTGAAACCATTTTTGGTCGTTTTGACCGATTTTTGATGGTTTCAAGACCCTTCCATTGAGTTTCGACCGATTTTTGATGGCTTGAAACCATTTTTGGTCGTTTTGACCAATTTTTGAAATTTCAAGACTTTTCTGTGTGGTTTTCACCATTTCTTGACGGTTTAAAACCTTTTCTGGTGGTTTCAAGGCCATTCTGTTGGGTTGGGACCTTTTTTGTGACGATTCCAAACCATTTTCGGTGATTTTGACCCATTTTTGGTGGTTTCAAGACCCTTCCATTGAGTTTTGACCCATTTTTGGTGGTTTCAAGACTTTTCCCTGTGGTTTGCACCAATTTTTTGGCATTTTGAAGTCGTTTTTGGCGGCTTCAAACCATTTTTGGTGGGTTTAGGTCAATTTTCGATGGTTTCAAGACCTTTCTGTTGGGTTTGGACCAAATTGTGGTGGCTTCAAACCATTTGTGGTGGTTTCGACCAATTTTTGATGGTTTCAAGACCTTTCCATTGGGTTTGGACAAAATTTTGGTATTTTTAAACCACTTTTGGTGGTTTTAGGTCAATTTTTGGCGGTTCCAGACCTTTCCGTGGAGTTTTGACCATTTCCTGTTGGTTTCAACCAATTTTTGATGCTTTCAGGACCCTTCTGTTGAGTTCGGACATTTTGTGATGGTTTAAAACCAATTTTTGGTGGGTTTCGGTCAATTTTTGGTGGTTTCAAGACTCACCTGTTGGGTTTGGACCAAATTTTGGTGGCTTCAAACCATTTTCGGTGGGTTTGGACAACTTTTTGATGGTTTCAAGACAATTCCATTGAGTTTTGACCAAATTTTGGTGGTTTCAAAGCAATTTTTGATGTTTCAAGATCTCTCTGTTGGGTTTTGACCAGTTCCTGGTGGTTTCAAGTCTTTTATGTTGGGTTTGGATGAAGTTTTGAAGGTTCCAAGCAGTTTTTGATGGTTTCAAGACCCTTCCATTGGGTTTCCACCAATTTCTGGCATTTTCAAGCCATTTTGGGGGGGTTTAGGACAATTTCAGTGATTCCAAACCAATTCCTGAGGGTTTCAAGACTTTTCCATTGGGTTTTGACCATTTCTTGATGATTTCAAACCACTTTTGGTGGGTTTAGGTCAATTTTTGGTGGTTCCAAGACCTTTCCGTGGAGTTTTGACCATTTCCTGTTGGTTTCAACCAATTTTTGAGGGTTTCAAGACCTTTCCATTGGGTTTGGACAAAATTTTGGGATTTTTAAACCACTTTTGGTGGTTTTAGGGCAATTTTTGGTGGTTTCAAGAACTTTCTGTGGAGTTTTGACCATTTCTTCTTGGTTTCAACCAATTTTTGAGGGTTTCAAGACCTTTCCATTGGTTTTGGACAAAATTTTTGTATTTTTAAACCACTTTTGGTGGTTTTAGGTCAATTTTTGGTGGTTCCAAGACCTTTCCGTGGAGTTTTGACCATTTCTTGTTGGTTTCAACCAATTTTTGATGCTTTCACGACCCTTCTGTTGAGTTTGGACATTTTGTGATGGTTTAAAACCAATTTTTGGTGGGTTTCGGTCAATTTTTGGTGGTTTCAAGACTCACCTGTTGGGTTTGGACCAAATTTTGGTGGCTTCAAACCATTTTCGGTGGGTTTGGACAAATTTTTGGTGGTTTCAAGACCTTTCCATTGAATTTTGACCAAATTTTGGTGGTTTCAAAGCAATTTTTGTGGTTTCAAACAATTTCTGGTGCGTTCAAGGCCCTTCTGTTGAGTTTTCACCATTTCTTGATGGTTTCAAACAACTTTTGGTGGGTTTTGACCAATTTTTGATGGTTTACAAGACCTCCCTGTTGAGTTTTGACCATTTTGTGATGGTTTTAAGCCATTTTCTGGTGGTTTCAACCAATTTCTGGGGGTTTCAAGACCTTCCTTATTTTTTTTTTTTTTGACT
>CM069666.1:1374336-1452151 GCA_036010785.1 Ammospiza maritima maritima
TATAATTTTTTTTAATGATTTTTTTTTTTGGTGGTTTCAGGCTGATTTTGGGGATTTTTATCAATTTTTGATGGGTTCAAACCATTTTTGGTGATCTCAAGTAATTTTTTTTATGGGTTTTTTTTTTTTTTTTTGTGGTTTTAAGCTGATTTTGGGGGATTTTTCTCAATTTTTGATGGGTTCAAACCATTTTTGGTGATCTCAAGTAAATTTTTTTTTATGATTTTTTTTTTGTGGTTTCAAGTTGATTTTGGGGGATTTTTCTCAATTTTTGATGGGTTCAAACCATTTTTGGTGGTCTCAAGTAATTTTTTTTTAATGATTTTTTTTTTTGGTGGTTTCAAGCTGATTTGGGGGGATTTTTATCAATTTTTGATGGTTTCCAACCATTTTTGGTGTTCTCAAGTAATTTTTTTTAATGATTTTTTTTGGTGGTTTCAAGCTGATTTTGGGGAATTTTTATCAATTTTTGATGGGTTCAAACCATTTTTTGTGGTCTCAAGTAATTTTTTTTTAATGATTTTTTTTTGGTGGTTTCAAGCTGATTTTGGGGAATTTTTATCAATTTTTGATGGGTTCAAACCATTTTTGGTGATCTCAAGTAATTTTTTTTTATGGTTTTTTTTTTTTTTTTTTGTGGTTTTAAGCTGATTTTGGGGGATTTTTCTCAATTTTTGATGGTTTCAAACCATTTTTGGTGGTCTCAAGTAATTTTTTTTTAATGATTTTTTTTTTGGTGGTTTCAAGCTGATTTTGGGGGATTTTTATCAATTCTTGATGGTTTCAAACCATTTTTGGTGGTCTCAAGTAATTTTTTTTAATGATTTTTTTTTTTTGTGGTTTCAGGCTGATTTTGGGGGATTTTTATCAATTTTTGATGGGTTCAAACCATTTTTGGTGATCTCAAGTAATTTTTTTTTATGTTTTTTTTTTTTTGCGGTTTTAAGCTGATTTTGGGGGATTTTTATCAATTTTTGATGGTTTCCAACCATTTTTGGTGTTCTCAAGTAATTTTTTTTAATGATTTTTTTGGTGGTTTCAAGCTGATTTTGGGGGATTTTTATCAATTTTTGATGGGTTCAAACCATTTTTGGTGATCTCAAGTAAATTTTTTTTATGATTTTTTTTTTTTGGTGGTTTTAAGCTGATTTTGGGGATTTTTATCAATTTTTGATGGGTTCAAACCATTTTTGGTGGTCTCAAGTAATTTTTTTTAATGATTTTTTTTTTTTTTGTGGTTTCAGGCCGATTTTGGGGGATTTTTCTCAATTTTTGATGGGTTCAAACCAATTTTTTGACAATTTCAAGACGCTTCCATTGAGTTAACTCCAACTTCTGGTGGCTTTCACCCATTTATGGTCATTTCAAGCTTTTTTTTTTGTTTTTTGTGGTTTCGAGCCAATTTTTCTTGGTTTACACCAACTTCCGATGGTTTCAAGACTCCTCTGTTGCTTTCCCACCACTTCTTATGATTTTCAAGTCCATTTTTTACACTTTCAACCCATTTTTTGCTACTTCCAAACCAACGACCGATTTCAAGATTTTCTCTTGGTTCCTCACCGATTTTTGTTGTTCTCAGACAATTTTTCCCCTTTCGAGCCGATTTTTGACGGTTTCAAGATCTTCTTTCTGGGCCTCACCCATTTTCGTCGCTTTTCCGCCAATTTTTGTCGCTTCCAAAGCTTTTTTTTACGGTCTCGAACCATTTTTGATGCTTTCCCACCAACTTTTGCCATTTTTGATGATTCCAAGCCAATCCCATCCATTTCCCACCCGTTTTTCTGACTCTCAACCACTTTTTGGTGGTTTCAAAA
Source organism: Ammospiza maritima maritima (assembly GCA_036010785.1). Classification (NCBI taxonomy): domain Eukaryota; kingdom Metazoa; phylum Chordata; class Aves; order Passeriformes; family Passerellidae; genus Ammospiza; species Ammospiza maritima. Next base: position 1,376,151 of record CM069666.1, read on the forward strand.
CGACTTCCGATGGTTTTCAAACCCGTCCATTGGCTTGGGATAACTTTGGACATTTCCAGCCAGTTTTTGATGGTTTCAAGACCTTTCTGTTGGTTTCAACCAATTTTGGATGGTTTCAAGACTTCTCTGTTGGGTTTGGACCAAATTTTGGTGGTTTCAAAGCAACTTTGGTGGTTTCAAGACTTCTCTGTTGGGTTTGGACCAAATTTTGGTGGTTTCAAAGCAACTTTGGTGGTTTCAAGACGTTTCTTTTGGGTTTGGACCAATTTCTGGTGGTTTCCAGCCAATTTTTGTCGTTTTCAAATCATTTTTTTTTCGGTCTCGAACCATTTTTGATGCTTTCCCACCAACTTTTGCCATTTTTGATGATTCCAAGCCAATCCCATCCATTTCCCACCCGTTTTTCTGACTCTCAACCACTTTTTGGTGGCTTCAAAACGACTTCCGATGGTTTTCAAACCCGTCCATTGGCTTGGGATAACTTTGGACGTTTCCAGCCAGTTTTTGATGGTTTCAAGACTTTTCTGTTGGTTTCAACCAATTTTGGATGGTTTCAAGACTTCTCTGTTGGGTTTGGACCAAATTTTGGTGGTTTCAAAGCAACTTTGGTGGTTTCAAGACGTTTCTTTTGGGTTTGGACCAATTTCTGGTGGTTTCCAGCCAATTTTTGTCGTTTTCAAATCATTTTTTTTTCGGTCTCGAACCATTTTTGATGCTTTCCCACCAACTTTTGCCATTTTTGATGATTCCAAGCCAATCCCATCCATTTCCCACCCGTTTTTCTGACTCTCAACCACTTTTTGGTGGTTTCAAAACGACTTCCGATGGTTTTCAAACCCGTCCATTGGCTTGGAATAACTTTGGACGTTTCCAGCCAGTTTTTGATGGTTTCAAGACCTTTCTGTTGGTTTCAACCAATTTTGGATGGTTTCAAGACTTCTCTGTTGGGTTTGGACCAAATTTTGGTGGTTTCAAAGGAACTTTGGTGGTTTCAAGACGTTTCTTTTGGGTTTGGACCAATTTCTGGTGGTTTCCAGCCCCTTTTTTTCACTTCCAACCCATTTTTACCACTTCCAACCCCTTTTTGATGGCTCCAAGGCGATTCCATTTGTGCACCACCAACTTTTGTCACTTTCAACCCATTTTTGTCCCTTTCAATCCATTTTTGACGGTTTCAACCCGAGCTTTGATGGCTTCACGACCTTTCTGTGCTGCTTGGACCAATTCCTGAAGGTTTCATCCATTTTTTGATGGTTTCGAGACCGTTCTGTTGGGTTTTGGGACATTTTTGGTGGTTTCACCCGGTTTTGGATGGTTTCAAGACCTTTCTCTTGAGCTTCAAGCCATTTTTGATGGTTTTACCCATTTTTGGAAAATTTCCAAACGTTTCTGTCCAGGGTCGACCGTGTTTCGGCGCTTTCAAACCATTTTGATTGGTTTTCCACCAATTTTTGTCACTTCCAACCCATTTTTGATGGTTCCGAGGCAATTCCTCTCGCTCACCACCAACTTTTGTTTTTTCCAACCCAATTTTGTGTCCTCCAACCCATTCTTGTCCCTTTTAACCCATTTTTGTCCCTTCCAACCCATTTTTGATGGTTCCAAGCCGATTCCATTCACTCACCACCAACTTTTGTCGCTTTCCCACCAACTTTTGTCGTTTCCAACGCATTTTTTGTCTTCCAACCCATTTTCACCAATTCCAACCCATTTTTGATGGTTCCAAGGCAATTCCATTGGCTCAACACCAACTTTTGTCTCTTCCAACCCATTTTTGATGGTTCCAACCCATTTTTGTCCCTTCCAACCCATTTTTAAGGTTCCAAACCAATTCCATTTCCTCACCAAGTTTTGCTGCTTTTCCACCAACTTTTGGCCCTTCCCACCAACTTTTGTCTCTTCCAACCCATTTTTGTCACTTCCAACCCATTTTTCCTCTCTTCCAACCCATTTTCACCAATTCCAACCCATTTTTGATGGTTCCAAGGCAATTCCATTGGCTCAACACCAACTTTTGTCTCTTCCGACCCATCTTTGATGGTTCCAACCCATTTTTGATGGTTCCAACCCATTTTTGATGGTTCCAAGCCGACTCCGCTCGCTCACCACCAACTTTTGTCACCTTCCCACCAATTTTCTCTCTTCCAGCGCATTTTTGTCATTTCCAACCCATTTTTATCAATTCCAACCCATTTTTACCAATTCCAAACCATTTTTGATGGTTCCAAGGCAATTCCGTTGGCTCAACACCAACTTTTGTCTCTTCCAACCCATTTTTGATGGTTCCAACCCATCGTTGATGATTCCAACCCATCTTTGATGGTTCCCTCCCATTTTTAATGGTTCCAACCCATCTTTGATGGTTCCAACCCATTTTTGATGGTTCCAAGCCATCTTTGATGGTTCCAAGCCAACTCCGCTCGCTCACCACCAACGTTTCTCTCTTCCAACCCATTTTTCTCACTCTCAACCCATTTTTGATGGTTCCAAGGCAATTCCATTCGCTCACCACCAACTTTTGTTTTTTCCAACCCAATTTTGTGTCCTCCAACCCATTCTTGTCCCTTTTAACCCATTTTTGTCCCTTCCAACCCATTTTTGATGGTTCCAAGCCGATTCCATTCACTCACCACCAACTTTTGTCACTTTCCCACCAACTTTTGTCGTTTCCAACGCATTTTTTGTCTTCCAACCCATTTTCACCAATTCCAACCCATTTTTGATGGTTCCAAGGCAATTCCATTGGCTCAACACCAACTTTTGTCTCTTCCAACCCATCTTTGATGGTTCCCTCCCATTTTTGATGGTTCCAACCCATTTTTGATGGTTCCAAGCCGATTCCGCTCGCTCACCACCAACTTTTGTCACCTTCCCACCAATTTTCTCTCTTCCAGCGCATTTTTGTCATTTCCAACCCATTTTTACCAATTCCAACCCATTTTGGCCACTTCCAACCTGTTTTTTGATGGTTCCAAGGCAATTCCATTGGCTTGACACCAACTTTTGCCTCTTCCAACCCATTTTTGATGCTTCCAAACCATCTTTGATGGTTCCAACCCATTTTTAATGGTTCCAACCCATCGTTGATGGTTCCAAGCCAACTCCATTCACTCACCACCAACTTTTGTCCCTTCCCACCAACTTTTGTCTCTTCCAACCCATCTTTGATGGTTCCAAAGTAATTCCATTCGCTCACCACCGATTTTCGCCGCTTTTAACCCATTGTCGATGGTTCCATGCCAACTCCATTGGTTCAACGCCAATTTTTGTCTCTTCCAACCCATTTTTGTCACTTCTAACCCATTTTCCCTCTCTTCCAACCCATTTTCACCAATTCCAACCCATTTTTGAGGGTTCCAACCCATCTTTGATGGTTCCAAGCCAACTCCATTCCCTCACCACCAACTTTTGTCACTTTCTCACCAACGTTTCTCTCTTCCAACCCATTTTTGTCACTCTCAACCCATTTTTGATGGCTCCAAGGCAATTCCGCTCGCTCACCACCAACTTTTGTTTTTTCCAACCCACTTTTGGTGTCCTCCAACCCATTTTTGTCCCTTCCAACCCATTTTTGATGGTTCCAAGCCGATTCCATTCACTCACCACCAACTTTTGTCACTTTCCCACCAACTTTTGTCGTTTCCAACGCATTTTTTGTCTTCCAACCCATTTTCACCAATTCCAACCCATTTTTGATGGTTCCAAGGCAATTCCATTGGCTCAACACCAACTTTTGTCTCTTCCAACCCATTTTTGATGGTTCCAACCCATTTTTGTCCCTTCCAACCCATTTTTAAGGTTCCAAACCAATTCCATTTCCTCACCCAGTTTTGCTGCTTTTCCACCAACTTTTGGCCCTTCCCACCAACTTTTGTCTCTTCCAACCCATTTTTGTCACTTCCAACCCATTTTTCCTCTCTTCCAACCCATTTTCACCAATTCCAACCCATTTTTGATGGTTCCAAGGCAATTCCATTGGCTCAACACCAACTTTTGTCTCTTCCGACCCATCTTTGATGGTTCCAACCCATTTTTGATGGTTCCAACCCATTTTTGATGGTTCCAAGCCGACTCCGCTCGCTCACCACCAACTTTTGTCACCTTCCCACCAATTTTCTCTCTTCCAGCGCATTTTTGTCATTTCCAACCCATTTTTATCAATTCCAACCCATTTTTACCAATTCCAAACCATTTTTGATGGTTCCAAGGCAATTCCGTTGGCTCAACACCAACTTTTGTCTCTTCCAACCCATTTTTGATGGTTCCAACCCATCGTTGATGATTCCAACCCATCTTTGATGGTTCCCTCCCATTTTTGATGGTTCCAACCCATCTTTGATGGTTCCAACCCATTTTTGATGGTTCCAAGCCATCTTTGATGGTTCCAAGCCAACTCCGCTCGCTCACCACCAACGTTTCTCTCTTCCAACCCATTTTTCTCACTCTCAACCCATTTTTGATGGTTCCAAGAGGCAATTCCATTCGCTCACCACCAACTTTTGTTTTTTCCAACCCAATTTTGTGTCCTCCAACCCATTCTTGTCCCTTTTAACCCATTTTTGTCCCTTCCAACCCATTTTTGATGGTTCCAAGCCGATTCCATTCACTCACCACCAACTTTTGTCACTTTCCCACCAACTTTTGTCGTTTCCAACGCATTTTTTGTCTTCCAACCCATTTTCACCAATTCCAACCCATTTTTGATGGTTCCAAGGCAATTCCATTGGCTCAACACCAACTTTTGTCTCTTCCAACCCATCTTTGATGGTTCCCTCCCACTTTTGATGGTTCCAACCCATTTTTGATGGTTCCAAGCCGACTCCGCTCGCTCACCACCAACTTTTGTCACCTTCCCACCAATTTTCTCTCTTCCAGCGCATTTTTGTCATTTCCAACCCATTTTCACCAATTCCAACCCATTTTTGATGGTTCCAAGGCAATTCCATTGGCTCAACACCAACTTTTGTCTCTTCCAACCCATTTTTGATGGTTCCAACCCATCGTTGATGGTTCCAACCCATTTTTGATGGTTCCAAGCCAACTCCATTCGCTCACCACCAACTTTTGTCACTTTCTCAACAACGTTTCTCTCTTCCAACCCATTTTTCTCACTCTCAACCCATTTTTGATGGTTCCAAGACGCTTCCGCTCGCTCACCACCAACTTTTGTTTTTTCCAACCCAATTTTGTGTCCTCCAACCCATTCTTGTCCCTTTTAACCCATTTTTGTCCATTCCAACCCATTTTTGATGGTTCCAAGCCGATTCCATTCACTCACCACCAACTTTTGTCGCTTTCCCACCAATTTTTGTCGTTTCCAACGCATTTTTTGTCTTCCAACCCATTTTCACCAATTCCAACCCATTTTTGATGGTTCCAAGGCAATTCCATTGGCTCAACACCAACTTTTGTCTCTTCCAACCCATCTTTGATGGTTCCAACCCATTTTTGTCCCTTCCAACCCATCTTTGATGGTTCCAAGCCATTGTTGATGGTTCCAACCCATCGTTGATGGTTCCAACCAATTTTTGATGGTTCCAACCCATTTTTGATGGTTCCAACCCATCTTTGATGGTTCCAAGCCAACTCCATTCACTCACCACCAACTTTTGTCGCTTTCCCACCAACTTTTGTCGTTTCCAACGCATTTTTTGTCTTCCAACCCATTTTCACCAATTCCAACCCATTTTTGATGGTTCCAAGGAAATTCCATTGGCTCAACACCAACTTTTGTCTCTTCCAACCCATTTTTGATGGTTCCAACCCATTTTTGTCCCTTCCAACCCATTTTTGTCCCTTCCAACCCATTTTTGAGGTTTCAAACCAATTCCATTTCCTCACCCAGTTTTGCTGCTTTTCCACCAACTTTTGTCCTTTCCAACCAACTTTTGTCTCTTCCCACCCATTTTTGTCACTTCCAACCCATTTTTCCTCTCTTCCAACCCATTTTCACCAATTCCAACCCATTTTTGATGGTTCCAAGGCAATTCCATTGGCTCAACACCAACTTTTGTCTCTTCCAACCCATCTTTGATGGTTCCCTCCCACTTTTGATGGTTCCCTCCCACTTTTGATGGTTCCAACCCGACTCCGCTCGCTCACCACCAACTTTTGTCACCTTCCCACCAATTTTCTCTCTTCCAGCGCATTTTTGTCATTTCCAACCCATTTTTACCAATTCCAACCCATTTTGGCCACTTCCAACCTGTTTTTTGATGGTTCCAAGGCAATTCCATTGGCTCGACACCAACTTTTGTCTCTTCCAACCCATTTTTGATGCTTCCAAACCATCTTTGATGGTTCCAACCCATTTTTAATGGTTCCAACCCATCGTTGATGGTTCCAAGCCAACTCCATTCACTCACCACCAACTTTTGTCCCTTCCCACCAACTTTTGTCTCTTCCAACCCATCTTTGATGGTTCCAAAGTAATTCCATTCGCTCACCACCGATTTTCGCCGCTTTTAACCCATTGTCGATGGTTCCATGCCAACTCCATTGGTTCAACGCCAATTTTTGTCTCTTCCAACCCATTTTTGTCACTTCTAACCCATTTTTCCTCTCTTCCAACCCATTTTCACCAATTCCAACCCATTTTTGATGGTTCCAAGCCAACTCTGCTCGCTCACCACCAACTTTTGTTTTTTCCAACCCACTTTTGGTGTCCTCCAACCCATTCTTGTCCCTTTTAACCCATTCTTGTCCCTTCCAACCCATTTTTGATGGTTCCAAGCCGATTCCGCTCGCTCACCACCAACTTTTGTCACTTTCCCACCAATTTTTCTCTCTTCCAACGCATTTTTGTCATTTCCAACCCATTTTCACCAATTCCAACCCATTTTTGCCTCTTCCAACCTGTTTTTTGATGGTTCCAAGGGAATTCCATTGGCTCAACACCAACTTTTGCCTCTTCCAACCCATTTTTGATGGTTCCAACCCATCTTTGATGGTTCCAAGCCAACTCCATTCGCTCACCACCAACTTTTGTCACTTTCCCACCAACGTTTCTCTCTTCCAACCCATTTTTCTCACTCTCAACCCATTTTTGATGCTTCCAAGGCAATTCCTCTCGCTCACCACCAACTTTTGTTTTTTCCAACCCACTTTTTGTGTCCTCCAACCCATTCTTGTTCCTTTTAACCCATTTTTGTCCCTCCCAACCCATTTTTGATGGTTCCAAGCCATCTCCATTCGCTCACCACCAACTTTTGTCACTTTCTCAACAACGTTTCTCTCTTCCAACCCATTTTTGTCACTCTCAACCCATTTTTGATGGTTCCAAGGCAACTTCATTGGCTCACCACCAACTTTTGTTTTTTCCAACCCACTTCTTGTGTCCTCCAACCCATTCTTGTCCCTTTTAACCCATTTTTGTCCATTCCAACCCATTTTTGATGGTTCCAAGCCGATTCCGCTCGCTCACCACCAACTTCTGTCGCTTTCCCACCAACTTTTGTCATTTCCAACGCATTTTTTGTCTTCCAACCCATTTTCACCAATTCCACCCCATTTTTGATGGCTCCACGCCAATTCCATTTGTTCATCACCCACTTTTGTCTCTTTCCCACCAATTTTTGTCTTTTCCAACCCATTTTTGTCCCTTCCAACCCATTTTTGAGGTTTCAAACCAATTCCATTTCCTCACCCAGTTTTGCTGCTTTTCCACCAACTTTTGTCCTTTCCAACCAACTTTTGTCTCTTCCCACCCATTTTTGTCACTTCCAACCCATTTTTCCTCTCTTCCAACCCATTTTCACCAATTCCAACCCATTTTTGATGGTTCCAAGGCAATTCCATTGGCTCAACACCAACTTTTGTCTCTTCCAACCCATCTTTGATGGTTCCCTCCCATTTTTGATGGTTCCAACCCATTTTTGATGGTTCCAAGCCGATTCCGCTCGCTCACCACCAACTTTTGTCACCTTCCCACCAATTTTCTCTCTTCCAGCGCATTTTTGTCATTTCCAACCCATTTTCACCAATTCCAACCCATTTTTGATGGTTCCAAGGCAATTCCATTGGCTCAACACCAACTTTTGTCTCTTCCAACCCATTTTTGATGGTTCCAACCCATCGTTGATGGTTCCAACCCATCGTTGATGGTTCCAACCCATTTTTGATGGTTCCAACCCATTTTTGATGGTTCCAACCCATCTTTGATGGTTCCAAGCCAACTCCATTCGCTCACCACCAACTTTTGTCACTTTCTCACCAACGTTTCTCTCTTCCAACCCATTTTTGTCACTCTCAACCCATTTTTGATGGTTCCAAGACGCTTCCGCTCGCTCATCACCAACTTTTGTTTTTTCCAACCCAGCTCTTGTGTCCTCCAACCCATTCTTGTCCCTTTTAACCCATTTTTGTCCCTTCCAACCCATTTTTGATGGTTCCAAGCTGATTCCGCTCGCTCACCACCAACTTTTGTCGCCTTCCCACCAATTTTTCTCTCTTCCGACGCATTTTTATCATTTCCAACCCATTTTTACCATTTCCAACCCATTTTTACCAATTCCAACCCATCGTTGATGGTTCCAACCCATCTTTGATGGTTCCAACCCATTTTTGATGGTTCCAAGCCAACTCTGCTCGCTCACCACCAACTTTTGTTTTTTCCAACCCACTTTTTGTGTTCTCCAACCCATTCTTGTCCCTTTTAACCCATTTTTGTCCCTTCCAACCCATTTTTGATGGTTCCAAGCCGATTCCGCTCGCTCACCACCAACTTCTGTCGCCTTCCCACCGTTTTTTCTCTCTTCCAACGCATTTTTGATGGTTCCAAGCGAACTCCATTGGCCCCCCACCAACTTCCGTCGCTTCCAACCCATTTTTCGCCGCTTCCCCCGCCGCTTTTTTTCGCCCTTCCAACCCGTTCTCAACCGCTTCAACTCCGTTCTTTAATGCTTCCACCACCTCCCACCGCGTCCAACAACGCCGCCGCCGCCGCTAAAACTCCTCCTCCTCCTCCTCCCTTCCCTCCCTCCCCGCCCCTCCCCCAAACAAAACCCCTCCCCCCCACCCGGGGCAAAAAAAGTCACGTTTTATTTTTGGATCTGGAATATAAAAAGCCGCAGGTTGATGTTCTTGGCCGCCAGCAGTTTGTTGCACTCCACCGAGTCGACGATGGGCAGCGCCATGTAGTCGGTCTCGTTGCTCTCGTTGCTGAAGACGAAGTGGTAGATGACCGGGTTGATCTTGACGTCGTCGTTAGGGCCCCTCGAGGAGCAGGAAGGAGCACTCCATGGGCGAGTTGACCTTGCTCTTGAGGATCAGCTGGAAGCTCAGCGTGCGCTTGCACGACAGGTTGGGGTTGCGCTCCGAGTCGTTGACGCGCGCCTTCAGCACCCACGTCTGGTTGAGCACCGTCAGGCGCGGCGTCTCGTAGTACAGGCGCGTGATGAAGTCGTCCGTGCGGTACGGGCGGAACTGAACCTCTGGAGAACGAGAGGAAAAGGTCAAAAAAAAAAAAAAAATGGGATTAGACGGGAAAAGGGTTGGGAATAACGTTGGGATAGGGCAGGAGTTGTTGAATTTTATTGGATTCGTTGGGGTCTTGGAGGTTTGAGGAGCCATCACCAGGTCCTACAAGGATTCACTAGGATCCTACAAAATTCCACAAATTATCACCAGATCCTAACTGGATTCACCAGGATCCTACAAAATTCCACAAATTATCACCAGATCCTACAAGGATTCACCAGGATCCTACAAAATTCCACAAATTATCACCAGATCCTACAAGGATTCACCAGGATCCTACGTAATCCCAAAAATTCTTATCAGGCGCTAAAAGAATTCACCAGGGTCCTACAAAATTCACAAAATTCTCATCAGATCCCAAAAGGATTCACCAGGATCCTACAAAATCCCTGGAATCATCATCAGATCCAAACACGCTTCACCATTCTCCTAAAGACCTCCCAGTAAATCCCAGTCCATCCCAGTCCATCCCAGTCCATCCCAGTCCATCCCAGTCCATCCCAGTCCCTCCCAGTCCCATCCCAGTCCATCCCAGTCCCATCCCAGTCCATCCCAGTCCATCCCAGTCCATCCCAGTCCCATCCCAGTCCATCCCAGTCCATCCCAGTCCCATCCCAGTCCATCCCAGTCCATCCCAATCCCATCCCAGTCCCATCCCAGTCTATCCCAGTCCATCCCAGTCCATCCCAATCCCATCCCAGTCCCATCCCAGTCTAATCCCAGTCCATCCCAGTCCATCCCAATCCCATCCCAGTCCCATCCCAGTCTATCCCAGTCCATCACAATCCCATCCCAGTCCCATCCCAGTCCCTCCCAGTCCGTCCCAGTCCATCCCAGTCCATCCCAGTCCCATCCCAGTCCATCCCAGTCCATCCCAGTCCATCCCAATCCCATCCCAGTCCCATCTCAGTCTATCCCAGTCCCCTCCCAGTCCATCCCAGCTCCTCCCAGTCCCATCCCAGTTCCTCCCAGTCCCATCCCAGTCCCATCCCAGTCCATCCCAATCCCATCCCAGTCCATCCCAGTCCCCTCCCAGTCCATCCCAGTTCCTCCCAGTCCATCCCAGCCCATCCAGGCAGAACTGAACCTCTGGGAATGGGGGGAAAATGGGAAAAAAAAAATTTGGGATGAGACGGGAATAACGTTGGGATGAGGCAGGAATTGTCACTGAATTCCTACGGATTCACCGGGGCCACGGAAGGTTCCAGAAGTGATCACCAGGTGCTACAAGGGTTCGCCCTTATCGTACAAAATTCCTGGAATTGTCCTCAGGGCTTAACTGGATTCACCAGGCTCCCACAAAATTCCAAAATTATCAATGGAACCCACAAGGATTCCTCAGGATCCCACAAAATTCCATGGAACCCAAAAGGATTCACCAGGATCCCCCAAAATTCCCAAAATTATCAATGGAACCCACAAGGATTCACCAGGATCCCACAAAATTCCCAGAATTATCAATGGAACCCACAAGGATTCACCAGGATCCCACAAAATTCCCAGAATTATCAATGGATCCCACAAGGATTCACCAGGATCCCACAAAATTCCCAAAATTATCAATGGAACCCACAAGGATTCCTCAGGATCCCACAAAATTCCCAAAATTATCCAGGGAACCCACAAGGATTCACCAGGATCCCACAAAATTCCCAAAATTATCAATGGATCCCACAACGATTCCTCAGGATCCCACAAAATTCCCAAAATTATCAATGGAACCCACAAGGATTCCTCAGGATCCCACAAAATTCCCAGAATTATCAATGGAACCCACAAGGATTCACCAGGATCCCACAAAATTCCCAAAATTATCAATGGAACCCACAAGGATCCACCAGGATCCCACAAAATTCCCAAAATTATCAATGGAACCCACAAGGATCCACCAGGATCCTACAAAATTCCCAAAATTATCCATGGAATCTAAAAGGATTCACCAGGATCCCACAAAATTCCCAAAATTATCAATGGAAACCAAAAGGACTCACCAGGATCCCACAAAATTCCCAGAATTATCAATGGAACCCACAAGGATTCACCAGGATCCCACAAAATTCCCAGAATTATCCATGGAACCCACAAGGTTTCCTCAGGATCCCACAAAATTCCCAAAATTATCAATGGATCCCAAAAGGATTCACCAGGATCCCCCAAAATTCCCAAAATTATCAATGGAACCCACAAGGATTCACCAGGATCCCACAAAATTCCCAAAATTATCAATGGAACCCACAAGGATTCACCAGCATTCCACAAAATTCCCAAAATTATCAATGGATCCCACAAGGATTCACCAGGATCCCACAAAATTCCCAGAATTATCAATGGAACCCACAAGGATTCACCAGGATCCCACAAAATTCCCAGAATTATCAATGGAACCCACAAGGATTCACCAGGATCCCACAAAATTCCCAGAATTATCAATGGAACCCACAAGGATTCACCAGGATCCCACAAAATTCCCAAAATTTTGAAGGATTCACCAGGATCCCACAAAATTCCCAAACTTATCAATGGAACCCACAAGGATTCACCAGGATCCCACAAAATTCCCAAAATTATCCATGGAACCCACAAGGATTCCTCAGGATCCCACAAAATTCCCAGAATTATCAATGGAACCCACAAGGATTCACCAGGATCCCACAAAATTCCCAAACTTATCAATGGAACCCACAAGGATTCACCAGGATCCCACAAAATTCCCAAAATTATCAATGGATCCCACGAGGATTCACCAGGATCCCACAAAATTCCCAAAATTATCCATGGAACCCACAAGGATTCACCAGGATCCCACAAAATTCCCAGAATTATCAAAGGATCCCACAAGGATTCACCGGGATCCCACAAAATTCCCAAAATTATCAATGGAACCCACAAGGATCCACCAGGATCCCTCAAAATTCCCAAAATTATCAACGGAACCCACAAGGATTCCTCAGGATCCCACAAAATTCCCAGAATTTTCAATGGAACCCACAAGGATTCACCAGGATCCCACAAAATTCCAAAAATTATCCAGGGAACCCACAAGGATTCACCAGGATCCCACAAAATTCCCAAAATTATCAATGGAACCCACAAGGATTCCTCAGGATCCCACAAAATTCCCAAAATTATCAATGGATCCCAAACGGATTCCCCAGGATCCTACAAAATTCCCAGAATTATCAATGGAACCCTCAAGGATTCACCAGGATCCCACAAAATTCCCAAAATTATCAATGGAAACCAAAAGGACTCACCAGGATCCCACAAAATTCCCAAAATTATCAATGGATCCCACAAGGATTCACCAGGATCCCACAAAATTCCCAAAATTATCAACGGAACCCACAAGGATTCCTCAGGATCCCACAAAATTCCCAGAATTATCAATGGAACCCACAAGGATTCACCAGGATACCACAAAATTCCCAGAATTATCAATGGATCCCACAAGGATTCACCAGGATCCCACAAAATTCCCAAAATTATCCAGGGAACCCACAAGGATTCACCAGGATCCCACAAAATTCCCAGAATTATCAATGGAACCCACAAGGATTCCTCAGGATCCACAAAATTCCCAGAATTTTCAATGGAACCCACAAGGATTCACCAGGATCCCACAAAATTCCCAAAATTATCAATGGAACCACAAGGATTCACCAGGATCCCACAAAATTCCCAGAATTATCAATGGAACCCACAAGGATTCACCAGGATCCCACAAAATTCCCAGAATTATCAATGGAACCCACAAGGATTCACCAGGATCCCACAAAATTCCCAAAATTTTGAAGGATTCACCAGGATCCCACAAAATTCCCAAACTTATCAATGGAACCCACAAGGATTCACCAGGATCCCACAAAATTCCCAAAATTATCCATGGAACCCACAAGGATTCCTCAGGATCCCACAAAATTCCCAGAATTTTCAATGGAACCCACAAGGATTCACCAGGATCCCACAAAATTCCCAAACTTATCAATGGAACCCACAAGGATTCACCAGGATCCCACAAAATTCCCAAAATTATCAATGGATCCCACGAGGATTCACCAGGATCCCACAAAATTCCCAAAATTATCCATGGAACCCACAAGGATTCACCAGGATCCCACAAAATTCCCAGAATTATCAAAGGATCCCACAAGGATTCACCGGGATCCCACAAAATTCCCAGAATTATCAATGGAACCCACAAGGATCCAGCAGGATCCCTCAAAATTCCCAAAATTATCAACGGAACCCACAAGGATTCACCAGGATCCCACAAAATTCCAAAATTATCAATGGAACCCACAAGGATTCACCAGGATCCCACAAAATTCCCAAAATTATCAATGGAACCCACAAGGATTCCTCAGGATCCCACAAAATTCCCAGAATTATCAATGGAACCCACAAGGATTCACCAGGATCCCACAAAATTCCCAAAATTATCCAGGGAACCCACAAGGATTCACCAGGATCCCACAAAATTCCAAAATTATCAATGGAACCCACAAGGATTCACCAGGATCCCACAAAATTCCAGAATTTTCAATGGAACCCACAAGGATTCACCAGGATCCCACAAAATTCCCAAAATTATCAATGGAACCCACAAGGATTCACCAGGATCCCACAAAATTCCCAGAATTATCAATGGAACCCACAAGGATTCACCAGGATCCCACAAAATTCCCAAAATTATCCATGGAACCCACAAGGATTCACCAGGATCCCACAAAATTCCAAAATTATCAATGGAACCAAAAAGGATTCACCAGGATCCCACAAAATTCCCAGAATTATCCAGGGAACCCACAAGGATTCACCAGGATCCCACAAAATTCCCAGAATTATCAATGGAACCAAAAATGATTCACCAGGATCCCACAAATTTCCCAGAATTATCAATGGAACCCACAAGGATTCACCAGGATCCAAAATATTCCAAAAATTATCAATGGAACCCAAAAGGATTCAACAGGATCCCACAAAATTCCCAAAATTATCAATGGAATTTAAAAGGCTTCCTCTGGATCCCACAAAATTCCCAAAATTATCAATGGAACCTTCAAAGATTCACCAGGATCCCACAAAATTCCCAGAATTATCAATGGAACCCAAACAGATTCCTCAGGATCCCACAAAATTCCCAAAATTATCAATGGAACCCACAAGGATTCACCAGGATCCCACAAAATTCCCAAAATTATCCATGGAACCCACAAGGATTCACCAGGATCCCACAAAATTCCCAGAATTATCAATGGATCCCACAATGATTCACCAGGATCCCACAAAATTCCCAAAATTATCAATGGAACCCACAAGGATTCCTCAGGATCCCACCAAATTCCCAGAATTATCAATGGAACCCACAAGGATTCACCAGGATCCCACAAAATTCCCAAAATTATCAACGGAACCCACAAGGATTCACCAGGATCCCACAAAATTCCAGAATTATCAATGGATCCCAAAAGGATTCACCAGGATCCCACAAAATTCCCAAAATTATCAATGGAACCCACAAGGATTCACCAGGATCCCACAAAATTCCCAAAATTATCCATGGAACCCACAAGGATTCACCAGGATCCCACAAAATTCCCAGAATTATCAATGGATCCCACAATGATTCACCAGGATCCCACAAAATTCCCAAAATTATCAATGGAACCCACAAGGATTCCTCAGGATCCCACAAAATTCCCAGAATTATCAATGGAACCCACAAGGATTCACCAGGATCCCACAAAATTCCCAAAATTATCAATGGAACCCACAAGGATTCACCAGGATCCCACAAAATTCCAAAATTATCAATGGAACCTACAAGGATTCACCAGGATCCCACAAAATTCCCAAAATTATCAATGGAACCCACAAGGATTCACCAGGATCCTACAAAATTCCCAAAATTATCCATGGAATCTAAAAGGATTCACCAGGATCCCACAAAATTCCCAAAATTATCAATGGAACCCACAAGGATTCACCAGGATCCCACAAAATTCCCAAAATTATCAATGGAACCCACAAGGACTCACCAGGATCCCACAAAATTCCCAGAATTATCAATGGAACCCACAAGGATCCACCAGGATCCCACAAAATTCCCAAAATTATCAATGGAACCCACAAGGATTCACCAGGATCCCACAAATTCCCAGAATTATCAATGGAACCCACAAGGATTCACCAGGATCCCACAAAATTCCCAAAATTATCAATGGAATCTAAAAGGATTCACCAGGATCCCACAAAATTCCCAAAATTATCAATGGATCCCAAAAGGATTCCTCAGGATCCCACAAAATTCCCAAAATTATCAATGGAACCCACAAGGATTCACCAGGATCCCACAAAATTCCCAAAATTATCAATGGAACCCACAAGGATTCACCAGGATCCCACAAAATTCCCAAAATTATCAATGGAACCTACAAGGATTCACCAGGATCCCACAAAATTCCCAAAATTATCAATGGAACCCACAAGGATTCACCAGGATCCTACAAAATTCCCAAAATTATCCATGGAATCTAAAAGGATTCACCAGGATCCCACAAAATTCCCAAATTATCAATGGAACCCACAAGGATTCACCAGGATCCCACAAAATTCCCAAAATTATCAATGGAACCCACAAGGACTCACCAGGATCCCACAAAATTCCCAGAATTATCAATGGAACCCACAAGGATCCACCAGGATCCCACAAAATTCCCAAAATTATCAATGGAACCCACAAGGATTCACCAGGATCCCACAAAAATTCCCAGAATTATCAATGGAACCCACAAGGATTCACCAGGATCCCACAAAATTCCCAAAATTATCAATGGAATCTAAAAGGATTCACCAGGATCCCACAAAATTCCCAAAATTATCAATGGATCCCAAAAGGATTCCTCAGGATCCCACAAAATTCCCAAAATTATCCATGGAACCCACAAGGATTCACCAGGATCCCACAAAATTCCCAAAATTATCAATGGAACCCACAAGGATTCACCAGGATCCCACAAAATTCCCAAAATTATCAATGGAACCTACAAGGATTCACCAGGATCCCACAAAATTCCCAAAATTATCAATGGAACCCACAAGGATTCACCAGGATCCTACAAAATTCCCAAAATTATCCATGGAATCTAAAAGGATTCACCAGGATCCCACAAAATTCCCAAAATTATCAATGGGGAACCCACAAGGACTCACCAGGATCCACAAAATTCCCAGAATTATCAATGGAACCCACAAGGATCCACCAGGATCCCACAAAATTCCCAAAATTATCAATGGAACCCACAAGGATTCACCAGGATCCACAAAATTCCCAGAATTATCAATGGAACCCACAAGGATTCACCAGGATCCCACAAAATTCCCAAAATTATCAATGGAATCTAAAAGGATTCACCAGGATCCCACAAAATTCCCAAAATTATCAATGGATCCCAAAAGGATTCCTCAGGATCCACAAAATTCCCAAAATTATCCATGGAACCCACAAGGATTCACCAGGATCCCACAAAATTCCCAAAATTATCAATGGATCCCAAAAGGATTCACCAGGATCCCACAAAATTCCCAGAATTATCAATGGAACCCACAAGGATTCACCAGGATCCCACAAAATTCCCAAAATTTTGAAGGATTCCTCAGGATCCCACAAAATTCCCAGAATTATCAATGGATCCCACAAGGATTCCTCAGGATCCCTCAAAATTCCCAAAATTATCAATGGAACCCACAAGGATTCACCAGGATCCCACAAAATTCCCAAAATTATCAATGGAACCCACAAGGATTCACCAGGATCCCACAAAATTCCCAGAATTATCAATGGAACCCACAAGGATTCACCAGGATCCCACAAAATTCCCAAAATTCCCACCGGTCCCAGTTCCCCGCCCCATCCCAAATTTCCTCCTCCGATCCCCAAATTCTACTGGAATTCCAGGAGATCTCCTGAACCTCATTTTCACAGGTGGGGAAATTTCGGAAAACTTTTGGGGAAATGTTGGAAAATCCAAAAAAATTATCAGGAAATTTTGGAAAACTCTGGAAAATACCAGAAGACCTTCTGGAAACCATGGACAACCCTTGGAGAACCCCATGAAACCTTCTGGAAACCATGGAGAACCTTCTGAAAACTCATGAAACCTTCTGGAAACCATGGAAAACCATAGAGAACCCTATAAAACCTTCTGAAAACAATGGAGAACCTTCTGAAGACCCATAAAACCTTCTGGAAACCACGAGGAACCTTTAGAAGACCCCATAAAACCTTCTCAAAACCTCAAGGAACCTTCTGAAGACCCCTGAAAACTTTCTGGAAACCATGGAGAACCCTTAGAGAACCCCATAAAACCTTCTGGAAACCATGGAGAACCTTCTGAAGAACCCATAAAACCTTCTGGAAACCATGGAGAACCTTCAGAAAACTCCATAAAACCTCCGGAAAACCATGGACAAGTCTTGAAGAACCCAAAACAACCTTCTAAAAAACCATGGAAAACCCTTGGAGAACCCAAAAAAACCTTCTGAGAACCTCAAGAAACCTTCCAAAATCCCCATAAAACCTTCTGAGAACCCCATAAAACCTTCTGAAATGCAGGGACAACCTTTAGAAGACCCCATAAAATCTTCTGGAGAACCCATAAAACCTTCTCAAAACCATAGAGAACCTTCAGAAAACTCCATAAAACCTTCTGAGAACATCAAGGAACCTTCTGAAGACCCTGAAAACTTTCTGGAAACCATGGAGAACCCTTAGAGAACCCCATAAAACCTTCTGGAAACCATGGAGAACCTTTAGAAGACCCCAGAAAACTTCTCAAAACCATGGAGAACCTTGAGAAAACTCCATAAAACCTCCAGAAAACCATGGACAAGTCTTGAAGAACCCAAAACAACCTTCTAAAAAACCATGGAAAACCCTTGGAGAACCCAAAAAAACCTTCTGAGAACCTCAAGGAACCTTCGGAAACCCCCATAAAACCTTCTGAGAACCCCATAAAACCTTCTGAAATGCAGGGACAACCTTTAGAAGACCCATAAAATCTTCTGGAGAACCCATAAAACCTTCTCAAAACCATAGAGAACCTTCAGAAAACTCATAAAACCTCCTGAAATCCATGGAGAACTTTCCGAAGAACTCATAAAACCTTCTGGAAACCATGGAGAACCTTTAGAAGACCCCAGAAAACCTTCTCAAAACCATGGAGAACCTTTAGAAGACCCCAGAAAACCTTCTGGGGGGGAAAACCATGGAGAACCTTGAGAAAACTCCATAAAACCTCCTGAAATCCATGGAGAACCTCCAGAAGACCCCATAAAACCTCCAGAAGACCCCATAAACCTTGGGAATTTTGTGGAATTTTCTGGAATTCCATGGAGTTTGGTGGGACTGCGGTGGCCCCGTACCGTGTAGCCGATCTTCTCGAAGCTGAGCAGGCTGAAGATGCTGTTGTAGAGCTGCATCTCCTGCTTTGGAAAACCCCAGAAAACCTTCTGAGAACTCAAGGAACCTTCTGAGAACCCAAAGAGACCTTCAGAAAACTCCAGAAAACCTTTTGAGAACATCAAGGAACCTTCTGAAGACCCCAGAAAACCTTCTGGAAACCATGGAGAACCTTCAGAAAACTCCATAAAACCTCCTGAAATCCATGGAGAACCTTTAAAGAACTCCATAAAAACCTTCTGAGAACCTCAAGGAACCTTCTGAAGACCCCAGAAAACCATCTCAAAACCATGGACAAACCCTTGGAGAACCCCAGAAAACCTTCTGGAAACCATGGAGAACCTTCTGAAGACCCCAGAAAACCTTCTGGAAACCATGGAGAACCTTGAGAAAACTCCATAAAACCTCCTGAAATCCATGGAGAACCTCCAGAAGACCCCATAAAACCTCCAGAAGACCCCATAAACCTTGGAATTTTGTGGAATTTTCTGGAATTCCATGGAATTTGGTGGGACTCTGCGGTGGCCCCGTACCGGTGTAGCCGATCTTCTCGAAGCTGAGCAGGCTGAAGATGCTGTTGTAGAGCTGCATCTCCTGCTTTGGAAAACCCAGAAAACCTTCTGAGAACTCAAGGAACCTTCTGAGAACCCAAAGAGACCTTCAGAAAACTCCAGAAAACCTTTTGAGAACATCAAGGAACCTTCTGAAGACCCAGAAAACCTTCTGGAAACCATGGAGAACCTTCAGAAAACTCCATAAAACCTCCTGAAATCCATGGAGAACCTTTAAAGAACTCCATAAAACCTTCTGAGAACCTCAAGGAACCTTCTGAAGACCCCAGAAAAACCATCTCAAAACCATGGACAACCCTTGGAGAACCCAGAAAACCTTCTGGAAAACCATGGAGAACCTTCTGAAGACCCAGAAAACCTTCTGGAAACCATGGAGAACCTTGAGAAAACTCCATAAAACCTCCTGAAATCCATGGAGAACCTCAGAAGACCCCATAAAACCTCCAGAAGACCCATAAACCTTGGGAATTTTGTGGAATTTTCTGGAATTCCATGGAATTTGGTGGGACTGCGGTGGCCCCGTACCGGTGTAGCCGATCTTCTCGAAGCTGAGCAGGCTGAAGATGCTGTTGTAGAGCTGCATCTCCTGCTTTGGAAAACCCCAGAAAACCTTCTGAGAACTCAAGGAACCTTCTGAGAACCCAAAGAGACCTTCAGAAAACTCCAGAAAACCTTTTGAGAACATCAAGGAACCTTCTGAAGACCCCAGAAAACCTTCTGGAAACCATGGAGAACCTTCAGAAAACTCCATAAAACCTCCTGAAATCCATGGAGAACCTTTAAAGAACTCCATAAAACCTTCTGAGAACCTCAAGGAACCTTCTGAAGACCCCAGAAAACCATCTCAAAACCATGGACAACCCTTGGAGAACCCCAGAAAACCTTCTGGAAACCATGGAGAACCTTCTGAAGACCCCAGAAAACCTTCTGGAAACCATGGAGAACCTTGAGAAAACTCCATCAAACCTCCTGAAATCCATGGAGAACCTCCAGAAGACCCCATAAACCTTGGAATTTTGTGGAATTTTCTGGAATTCCATGGAGTTTGGTGGGACTGCGGTGGCCCCGTACCGGTGTAGCCGATCT
This sequence comes from Ammospiza maritima maritima, assembly GCA_036010785.1. NCBI lineage: Eukaryota > Metazoa > Chordata > Aves > Passeriformes > Passerellidae > Ammospiza > Ammospiza maritima. The sequence goes on from CM069666.1 coordinate 1,396,746, forward strand.
TCTCGAAGCTGAGCAGGCTGAAGATGCTGTTGTAGAGCTGCATCTCCTTCTTGCGCGTTTGGTCCATCTCGTCCAGGATGTCCATGAGCTCGTTGCCCGTCTTGGTGGGGTGCGAGCACTCGGCCTCTGTGCACCGACAGCTCGTGGAAGGGGCCCTGCCAGGGACACCCGATGCGCTTGTACTTGCACTGCGTCACCCTGCGGAGAAAACGGGGACAACGTGGGACATTTGGGGACATCTGGGGACAATTGGTGGCGTTCTGGGGAGATTCGGGATAGAAATGGTCCGAAAGCCCAAAGAATCCCATAAATTCCTAAAAATCCAGTCAGGACCATTCCCAGCCCTCAGTGGTCCTCACAGTGCTGCTGGTGGGGCTACAAGGAAGATCTCAAGAACTTTGAGGTGTCCCACCATCCAGAAAGCATCTAAAAGCACCTCAAAACCACCCGAAACAACCACGGATCCATCCCCAACCACCTTGAGGCCCAAAATACCTCAAAAAATCCCAGACATCCTTCTGATGGTGTTGCAAGGAAGATCTCAAGAACTTTGAGGTGTCCCACCAGTCCAAAACCATCCCAAACCACCATAAAACCACCCCAAACCACCACGAATCCACCAAACACCACCTCGAGACCCCAAAATACCTCAAAAAAATCCCAGACATTCTCCTGATGGTGCTCTAAGGAAGATCTCAAGAACTTTGAGGTGTCCCACCATCCAGAAACCACAAAAAACAACCTCAAAACCAGCTCAAACCACCTGGAAACCACCAAAAACCACCTCGAGACCCCAAAATATCTCAAAAAATCCCAGACCTTCCTCTGATGGTGCTCCAATGAAGATCTCAAGAACTTTGAGGTGTCCCACCACTCCAAAACCACAAAACACCACCCGAAACCACCCCAAACCACCTGGAAACCACCAAATGCCACCTCGAGACCTCATAACACCTCAAGAAATTCCAAAAAAAAATTCCCAAAAATTCAAAAAAAAAAAAATCGCAAAAATTCCAAAAAACCCCAAAAATTCCAAAAAAATCCCAAAAATTCCAAAAAAAACCCCAAAAATTCAAAAAAAAAAAATCCCAAACATTCCCAAAAACGGACCTGTCCTGGCACTCCTCCTTCTGGTGGCGCTCGAGCAGCGAGCGGGGAACTGGCGGGCGCAGAAGCCGCACTCGGCCGGCAGCTCGCTGACCGCCTTCTCCACGGCCACATCCACCGGCACCAAACCGGCCCCAAAATCCCCAAAAATCCCCAAAAATCCCCAAGAAAATCCAAAAATTTCCATCCAGGACATTCCCATCCATCATCCATTCTGACACTACCTCTGATGGTGCTCCAAGGAAGATCTCAAGAACTTGGAGGTGTCCCACCATCCAAAAACCACCAAAACCACCACAAAACCCCAAAAATCCCCAAGAAATCCAAAAATTCCCATCCAGGACCATTCCCATCCATCATCCATTCTGACACTACCTCTGATGGTGCTCCAAGGAAGATCTCAAGAACTTGGAGGTGTCCCACCATCCAAAAACCACCAAAAACCACCACAAAACCCCAAAAAATCTCAAGAAAATCGCCAAAAAAAACCCAAAAAATTTTCTCTTGTCATGCCACTCCTCCTTCTCGTGGCACTCCAAAGATCTCAAGAACTTTGAGGTGTCCCACCATCCAGAAACCACCAAAAACACCTCGAAACCACCCCAAACCACCTGGAAACCACAAAAAACCGCCTCGAGACCCCAAAATATCTCAAAAAACTCCAGACATTCTTCTGATAGTGCTGCAAGAAAGATCTCAAGAACTTTGACGTGTCCCACCACGCCAAAAACACCTAAACAACCACACAACCACCAAAAACCACCACAAATCCATCCCAAACCATCTTGAGACCCCAAAATACCTCAAAAAATCCCCGACATCCTTCTGATGGTGCTGCAAGAAAGACCTCAAGAACTTTGAGGTGTCCCACCATCCCCAAACCACCAAAAACCACAAAAACCCACCCAAAACTGCCCTAAAACCACCAAAAATGCTTAAAAGTCCCAAAAGATCTTTCACCTATTCTGACACTTTTTCTGGTGACAATCCAATGAAGATCTCAAGAACTTTGAGGTGTCCCACCACTCCAAAACCACCAAAACCACCCCGAAACCACCCCAAACCACCTGGAAACCACCAAATGCCACCTCGAGACCTCATAACACCTCAAGAAATTCCAAAAAAAAATTCCCAAAAATTCAAAAAAAAAAAATCGCAAAAATTCCAAAAAAACCCCAAAAATTCCAAAAAAATCCCAAAAATTCCAAAAAAAACCCCCAAAAATTAAAAAAAAAAAAATCCCAAACATTCCCAAAAACGGACCTGTCCTGGCACTCCTCCTTCTGGTGGCGCTCGAGCAGCGAGCGGGGGAACTGGCGGGCGCAGAAGCCGCACTCGGCCGGCAGCTCGCTGACCGCCTTCTCCACGGCCAGGTTGCGGCAGCAGAGGCTCTTGGAGATCTCGCAGCGGCAGTTGGGACACGTGGCCTGCTCCTCCTTCAGCCGCGAGTCGGCCAGCAGGTGGATGAAACAGCCCGCGCACATCAGGTGCCCGTTGGTGCACTGGGGAAACAAAAAAAATGGGAATTTTTCCTGTTTTTAGTGTTATTTTTTCCATTGAGTTCTCCGTTTTTGAAGAATTTTTAATGATAATTTTCCCACATTCTAAATTGAAATTTTTTTCTCCCATTCGATTTCTCGTATTTCTACCTTTTCAATTTCAAATTTTGTCCCGTTTTTATTCACCTTTCCCCACCTTTTCATTTGCAATTTCCCCCATATTTATTTCTCATTTTTACCATTTAATTCCTCATTTTCCCCCCGTTTTTTTATCAGTATTTTCCCCTATTATTTTTTCAAATTATTCCCAATTTTATCAATTTTCCGCCCTTATTTATCAATATTTTCCCTTATTATTTATTCCAAATATTCCCAATTTATCCTCATTTTCCCCCATTATTTCTTCCCAAATTCCCTTCTTTTCCCATTGGAATCCCCCATTGATTCCCAATTCCCCATTGGAATCCCCCATTGATTCCCAATTCCCCATTGATCCCCAACTCCCCACTGATTCCCATTGATTCCCCATTGATTCCCAATTCCCATTGATCCCCAATTTCCCATTGATTCCCAATTCCCCATTGACTCCCAATTTCCCATTGATCCCCAAGTCCCCATTGATCTCCAATTCCCCATTGATTCCCCATTGATTCCCAATTCCACACTGATTCCTCCATTGATTCCCCATTGATTCCTCATTGATTCCATTGATTCCCAATTGGTTCCCAATTCCCCATTAATTCCCCATTGATCCCCAATACCCCATGGATTCCAATTGATTCCATGGATTCCCAATTCCCTATTGGAATTTCCCATTGAATCCCCATTGATTCCCCATTGATTCCCATTGAATCCCCATTGATTCCCATTGATTCCCAATTCCCCATTAATTCCCCATTGATCCCCAATACCCCACTGATTCCCCCCATTGATTCCCATGGATTCCCAATTCCCTATTGGAATTTCCCATTGATTCCCCATTGATTCCCATTGAATCCCCATTGATTCCCATTGATTCCCAATTCCCCATTAATTCCCCATTAATTCCCCATTGATCCCCAATACCCCATTGATTCCCATTGATCCCCATTGATTCCCCATTGATTTCCCATTGATTCCCATTGATTCCCAATTGATTGCCAATTCCCCATTACTTCCCCATTGATCCCCAATACCCCACTGATTCCCCCATTGATTCCCATGGATTCCCAATTCCCTATTGGAATTTCCCATTGATTCCCCATTGATTCCCATTGAATCCCCATTGATTCCCATTGATTCCCAATTCCCCATTAATTCCCCATTAATTCCCATTGATCCCCAATACCCCATGGATTCCCATTGATCCCCATCGATTCCCCATTGATTCTCATTGATTCCCTATTGATTTCCAATTGATTCCCAATTCCCCATTAATTCCCCATTGATCCCCAATACCCCATTGATTCCCAATTGATTCCCATGGATTCCCAATTCCCTATTGGAATTTCCCATTGAATCCCCATTGATTCCCATTGATTCCCAATTGATTCCCAATTCCCCATTAATTCCCCATTGATTCCCATTGATTCCCAATTGATTCCCAATTCCCCATTAATTCCCCATTGATCCCCAATACCCCATTGATTCCCCCATTGATTCCCATGGATTCCCAATTCTCTATTGGAATTTCCCATTGAATCCCCATTGATTCCCCATTGATTCCACATTGATTCCCATTGATTCCCAATTGATTCCCAATTGCCCATTAATTCCCCATTAATTCCCCATTGATCCCCAATACCCCATGGATTCCCAATTGATTCCCATTGATTCCCAATTCCCTATTGGAATTTCCCATTGAATCCCCATTGATTCCCCATTGATTCCCCATTGATTCCCCATTGATTCTCATTGATTCCCAATTCCCCATTGATTCCCATTGATTCCCAATTCCCCATTAATCCCCAATTCCCCATTGATTTCCATTGATTCCCATTGATTTCCAATTCCTCATTGATTCTCATTGATTCCCCATTGATTCCCCATTGATCCCTCATTGATTCCCATTTTCCCATTGGAATTCCCCATTTCCCAGCAGTGCATCAAACACCCTGCGCACATCAGGTGCCCCTTGGTTCACTGGGGACACAAAAAATGGGAATTTTTCAGATTTTTAGTGTTTATTTATTCCAAATATTTCCAAATTTTTCTCATTTTCCTCCCTTATTTATCAATTTTTTTCTGTATTATTTATTCACAACTTTTCCTCATTTTCCCCATTCAATTTATCAATAATTTCCCCCATTATTTATCCCAAATATTCCAAATTTTTCCCCATTTTCACACTTCATTTATTAATAATTTCTCCTTTTATTTATTCCAAATATTCCCGATTTTTCTTCATTTTCCCCCATTATTTCTCCCCATTTATTTCCAGTTTCCCATTAGAATTTTCCCATTGATTCCCATTGATTCCCATTTTCCCACTGGAATTCCCCATTTATTCCCATTTTCCATTAGAATTTCCCATTGATTCCCCATTGATTCCATTGATTCCCCATTGATTCCCCACTGATTCCCAATTCCCCATGGGAATTCCCCATTGATTCCCAATTCCCCATTGATTCCCCATTGAATCCCCATTGATTCCCAATTGATTCCCAGTTCCCACTGATTCCCTATTGATTCCCCACTGATTCCCAATTCCCTACTGGAATTCCCCATTGATCCCCCATTGATTCCCAATTCCCCAATGCAATTCCCATTGATTCCCCATTGATTCCCAATTCCCCATTGATCCCCATTGATCCTCCATTGATCCCTGATTCTCCATTGATTCCCACTGATTCCCATTGATCCCCCATTGATTCCCACTGATTCCCATTGATCCCCCATTGATTCCCATGGATTCCCAATTCCCCACTGATTCCCCATTGACCCCCAATTCCCCATTGATTCCCCATTGATTCCCTAGTGATTCCCATTGATTACCCATTGACTCCCCATTGATTCCTAATTCCCCATTGGAATTCCCCATTGATTCCTAATTCCTCATTGGAATTCCCCATTGATTCCCAATTCCCCATTGGAATTCCCCATTGATTCCTAATTCCCCATTGATCCCCATTGATCCTCCATTGATCCCTGATTCCCCATAGATTCCCACTGATTCCCATGGATTTCCAATTCCCCACTGATTCCCCATTGATTCCCCATTGATTCCTCATTGATTCCCAATTCCCCATTGGAATTACCCATTGATTCCTAATTCCCCATTGATCCCCATTGATCCTCCATTGATCCCCGATTCCCCATTGATTCCCAATTCCCCATTGATTCCCATTGATTCCCCATTGATTCCCATTAATTTCCAATTGATTCCAAATTTCTCATTGATATCCATTGATTCCCCAGTGGAATTCTCCATTGATTCCCAATTCCCCATTGATTCCCCACTGATTCCAATTGATCCCCAATTCCCCATCGATTCCCATTGATTCTCCATTGATTCCCCACTGATTCCCAATACCGCATTGATTCCCACTGATTCTCATTGATTCCCCATTGATCTCCAATTCCCCATTGATCTCCAATTCTCCACTGACCCTCATTGATTCCCAATTCCCCATTGGAATTCCCCATTGATTCCCAATCCCCTATTGATTCCCCACTGACCCCCATTGATTCCCATTGATTCCATATTGATTCCCATTGATCCCCCATTAATTCCCATTGATTAACATTGATTCCCCATTGATCGCCAATTCCCCATTGACTCCCAATTCCCCATTGATCCCCAATTCCCATTGACCCCCAATTCCCCATTGACTCCCAATTCCCCATTGATCCCCAATTCCCCATTGACTCCCAATTCCCCATTGATCCCCAATTCCCCATTGACTCCCAATTCCCCATTGACTCCCAATTCCCCATTGATCCCCAATTCCCCATTGACTCCCAATTCCCCATTGATCCCCAATTCCCCATTGACTCCAATTCCCCATTGATCTCCAATTCCCCATTGACTCCCAATTCCCCATTGATCTCCAATTCCCCATTGATCCCCAATTCCCCATTGATCCCCAATTCCCCATTGACTCCCAATTCCCCATTGATCCCCAATTCCCCATTGACTCCCAATTCCCCATTGATCCCCAATTCCCATTGATCCCCAATTCCCCATTGACTCCCAATTCCCCATTGATCCCCAATTCCCCATTGATCCCCAATTCCCCATTGACTCCCAATTCCCCATTGATCCCCAATTCCCCATTGACTCCCAATTCCCCATTGATCTCCAATTCCCCATTGACTCCCAATTCCCCATTGATCCCCAATTCCCCATTGATCCCCAATTCCCCATTGATCCCCAATTCCCCATTGACTCCCAATTCCCCATTGATCCCCAATTCCCCATTGACTCCCAATTCCCCATTGATCCCCAATTCCCCATTGATCCCCAATTCCCCATTGACTCCCAATTCCCCATTGATCCCCAATTCCCCATTGACTCCCAATTCCCCATTGACTCCCAATTCCCCACTGATCTCCAATTCCCCATTGATCCCCAATTCCCCATTGACTCCCAATTCCCCATTGACTCCCAATTCCCCACTGATCTCCAATTCCCCATTGACTCCCAATTCCCCATTGACTCCCAATTCCCCATTGATCCCCAATTCCCCATTGATCTCCAATTCCCCATTGACTCCCAATTCCCCATTGATCCCAATTCCCCATTGATCTCCAATTCCCCATTGATCCCCAATTCCCCATTGACTCCCAATTCCCCATTGATCCCAATTCCCCATTGATCTCCAATTCCCCATTGATCCCCAATTCCCCATTGACTCCCAATTCCCCATTGACTCCCAATTCCCCATTGATCCCCAATTCCCCATTGATCTCCAATTCCCCATTGACTCCCAATTCCCCATTGACTCCCAATTCCCCATTGATCTCCAATTCCCCATTGATCCCCAATTCCCCATTGACTCCCAATTCCCCATTGATCCCCAATTCCCCATTGACTCCCAATTCCCCATTGATCCCCAATTCCCCATTGATCCCCAATTCCCCATTGACTCCCAATTCCCCATTGATCCCCAATTCCCCATTGACTCCCAATTCCCCATTGATCCCCAATTCCCCATTGACTCCCAATTCCCCATTGATCCCCATTTGCCCATTGACTCCCATTTCCCATTGGGAATTTCAAAAATGGGAATTTTGGGGGATTTGGTCACATTGGAATTTGTGGTTGGGTTGGTGGGAGGGAAACTGAGGCACGGGGTGGTCATGGAGGTGCCGTCCCACAGAAACCCAATGGGATTCTCCATTTTGGCACTTCAAGGGTTAAATTATTGTAGGAACTATGCTGAAGTTTATCTCTAATTTTCCCCATTTATTCCTATCATAAAACCTTAATAATTATCAATAATATTCCAAATTTATCCTCAATTTTCCACCTTTTTTACTCGTATTTTTCCACCAATTTTTCCTCATTTTCCTCATTTATTTATCAATAATTTCCCCATTATTTATCCCAAACATTCCCAATTTTTCCCCATTTTCCTCCCTTAATTATCAATAATTTCCCCTACTATTAATAATAATCCCAAATTTTCTCCATTTATTTATCAATAATTTCCCCTTTTTATTTACTCCAAATATTCCCATGTTTTCCTCATTTTCCCTCCCTTAATTTTCAACATTTTCCCCTATTATTTATTAATTATATTCCCATTTTTCCTCATTTTCCCCCTTTATTTACCAATAATATCCCCTATTATTTAACTCAAATATTCCAAATTTGCCCCCATTTTCCTCCCTTATTTATCAATAGTTTCCCCCATTATTTATCCTAATATTCCCAATTTCCCCATTTATTTCTCAATAATTTCCCCCATTATTTATCTCTAATATTTTCCATTTCCCCCATTTATTCTTCAATAATTTCCCCTATTATTAATCCCTAATATTCCCAATTTTCCCCATTTTCCTCCTTTATTTATCAATAATTTCCCCCATTATTTATCCCTAATATTCCCAATTTCCCCCATTTATTTATCAATAATTTCCCCCATTATTTATCCCTAATATTCCAAGTTCCCCCATTTATTTATCAGTAATTTCCCCCATTATTTAACCCTAATATTTTCCATTTCCCCATTTATTCTTCAATAATTTCCCTTATTATTTATCCCTAATATTTTCCATTTCTCCCATTTCTTTATCAATAATTTCCCCCATTATTTATCCCTAATATTTCCACTTTCCCCCATTTATTTATCAATAATTTGCCCCATTATTTATCCCTAATATTTTCCATTTCCCCCATTTATTCTTCAATAATTTCCTCCATTATTTATCTCAAATATTCCAATTTTCCCCATTTATTTCTCAATAATTTCCCCCATTATTTATCCCTAATATTCCCAATTGTCCCCATTTATTTATCACTAATTTCCCCAATTATTTATCCCTAATATTCCCAATTTCCCCCATTTATTTATCAATAATTTCCCCTATTATTTATCCCTAATATTCCCAATTTTTCCCCATTTTCTTCCCTTATTAATCATAATTTCCCCAATTATTTATTAATAATTTTGCAATTTTCCCCCATTTATTTATCAATAATTTCTCCCATTATTTATTAATAATATTCCCAATTCATCCTCATTTTCCTTCCTTATTTCTCAATAATTTCCCATTATTTATCCCCAATATTCCCATTTTAATCAATTAATTATTCAATTAATCATTTAATTTGACCTGATTTTAGGATTAATTAATCCTACATTAAATTAATGCCAGATTTTGTTAATCAGTTAATAAATTAATAATCCATTAACTAATCAATCCATTAATGAATAATTATTCAATTAATTAATTGCTAAATAACTAATTAATTGGATCCCATCCTGGCAATAATTAACCTCAGGATAAAACAATCAATCAATCAATTAAATAATCAATCAATCAGTAAATTGGTTCCCATCCTGGCATTAATTAACCTCAGGATAAATCAATCAATCAATCAATTAAATAATCAATCAATCAGCTAATTGGTTCCCATCCTGGCATTAATTAACCCCAGTTTTAATTAACCCAGAATTAATTCCTCAGTCAGTCCACCCCCGAATTAATCAATTAAATATTCAGTTAATCAATCGATCAATCAATCAATCAAAAAATCAATCAATACCTAATAATTTTAATCCCATCCTGACATTAATTAACCCCAGAATTTATTCATCAATCGGTCCCTGGATTAATCAATTAATTAATCAATTAAATAACCAATCAATCAATCAATCACCAATTCATTGGAACCCACCCTAGCATTAATTAACCCCAGATTTAATTAATCCCAGAATTAATTCCTCAATCAATCCCTGAATTAATTAATCAATTCATCAAATACTTCATAAATAGTCAATCAATCAATAAATCCCTGAATTAATCAAACAAATAATTAAATAATTCATCAATAACCAATTAATCAATGAACAAATTGATCAACCAATTAATTAAACAAATGAGCCATTATTAAATTAATCAATTATTAATCAATCAATACCCAATTAATTGCATCTCATCCAGGTATTAATTACCTCGATTTAATTATTCCTAGAATTAATTCAAAAATCAATCCCTGAATCAATCAATAAATTAATCAATCAGTCAACCAATCAATAAAAGATTCATTGCATCCCATCCTGCATTAATTAGCCCCAGATTTACTTAATCCCAGAATTAATTCCTCAATCAATCCCTGAATTAATCAATCAACTAATCAAATAATTCGTCAATAGTCAATTAATCAATCAACACCCAATTCACTGGCTTCCATCCTGGCATTAATTAACCCCACATTTAATTAATCCCAGAATAATTTCCTCAGTCAATCCCTGAATAAATCACTGAATCAATCAATCAATCAATCAATCAATCAAATAATTCATCAATAACCACTCAATTCACCAATCAATTAATCAATCAATACCCAATTCATTGGATCCCTAACTGGCATTAATTAACCCAAGATTACATTAATCCCAAAATAAATTCCTAAATCAAACCCTGAATTAATCAATTAAAAAAATAATCTCTCATTTAAATAACCAAACAATCAATCAATCAATCAATCAATCCAAATTCATTGGATGCTATGCTGAAATTCATTAGCCTCAGATTTAATTAATCCCACATTTAATTCCTCAACCAATCCTGAATTAATCAAACAATTCATCAAATAATTATTCAACTAAATAATCACTTACTTAATTAATCAATAAGCAATCAATCAATACGAATGAAAGGGATCCCACCCTGACATTATTTAAGCCCAGATTTAATTACCTCCACCATTAATTAACCCTCCATCCATCCATCATCCATGGATCCATCAATCATCCATCATCATCCATCATCCATCGATCATCCATCCATCATCCATCATCCATCCATCATCATCATCCATCATCCATCATCCATCCATCATCCATCATCCATCATCCATCCATCCATCATCCATCATCCATCATCCATCCATCATCCATCATCCATCATCCATCCATCATCCATCATCCATCATCATCCATCCATCATCCATCATCATCCATCATCCATCCATCCATCCATCCATCATCCATCATCCATCCATCATCATCATCATCCATCATCCATCATCCATCATCCATCCATCCATCCATCCATCATCCATCAACCATCATCCATCATCCATCCATCATCATCATCCATCCATCCATCATCCATCATCCATCCATCATCCATCCATCATCCATCATCCATCATCCATCATCCATCCATCATCCATCATCCATCCATCCATCATCCATCATCCATCATCCATCATCCATCCATCATCATCATCCATCATCCATCATCCATCATCCATCATCATCATCATCATCCATCATCATCATCATCCATCATCCATCCATCCATCATCCATCATCCATCATCCATCATCCATCATCCATCATCCATCATCCATCATCCATCCATCATCCATCCATCATCCATCCATTCCATCATCCATCATCCATCCATCATCCATCCATCCATCATCCATCCATCCATCCATCCATCCATCCATCATCCATCCATCCATCCATCCATCATCCATCATCCATCCATCCATCCATCATCCATCATCCATCATCCACCATCATCCATCCATCCATCATCCATCCATCATCCATCATCCATCATCCATCCATCATCCATCCATCATCATCCATCCATCATCCATCCATCATCCATCATCCATCATCCATCCATCATCATCCATCATCCATCCATCATCATTCATCATCCATCCATCCATCATCCATCATCCATCCATCCATCATCCAACATCCATCCATCATCCCTCCATCATCCATCCATCATCCATCATCCATCCATCATCCATCCATCATCCATCCATCATCCATCCATCATCCATCATCCATCATCCATCATCCATCATCCATCCATCATCCATCCATCCATCATCCATCCATCATCCATCCATCATCCATCATCCATCCATCATCATCCATCATCCATCATCCATCCATCATCCATCATCCATCATCCATCATCCATCATCCATCATCCATCCATCATCCATCCATCCATCATCCATCATCCATCCATCATCCATCCATCCATCATCATCCATCATCCATCCATCCATCATCCATCCATCCATCATCCATCATCCATCATCCATCCATCATCCATCATCCATCCATCATCCATCCATCCATCATCCATCATCCATCCATCATCCATCATCCATCATCCATCATCCATCATCCATCCATCATCCATCATCCATCATCCATCCATCATCCATCCATCATCCATCCATCCATCATCCATCCATCCATCATCATCCATCATCATCCACATCCATCCATCCATCATCCATCATCCATCCATCCATCATCCATCATCCATCCATCCATCCATCATCCATCCATCCATCATCCATCCATCATCCATCCATCATCCATCCATCCATCCATCATCCATCATCCATCCATCCATCATCCATCCATCCATCATCATCCATCATCCATCCATCATCCATCATCCATCCATCATCCATCATCCATCATCCATCCATCCATCATCATCCATCATCCATCCATCCATCATCCATCCATCATCCATCATCATCCATCATCCATCCATCATCCATCCATCCATCCATCATCCATCCATCATCATCCATCCATCATCCATCATCCATCCATCCATCATCCATCATCCATCCATCCATCATCCATCCATCCATCATCCATCCATCATCCATCCATCATCCATCCATCCATCCATCATCATCCATCCATCATCCATCCATCATCCATCCATCCATCATCCATCATCCATCCATCATCCATCCATCCATCATCATCATCCATCCATCATCACCATCATCCATCATCCATCATCATCATCCATCCATCATCCATCATCCATCCATCCATCATCATCCATCATCCATCATCCATCATCCATCCATCATCCATCCATCCATCATCCATCCATCCATCATCCATCCATCATCCATCCATCTCATCCATCATCCATCCATCATCCATCCATCCATCATCCATCCATCCCATCATCCATCCATCATCATCATCCATCCATCATCCATCCATCCATCCATCATCCATCCATCATCCATCATCCATCATCCATCATCCATCCATCATCCATCCATCATCCATCCATCATCATCCATCATCCATCCATCATCCATCCATCATCCATCCATCCATCCATCCATCCATCATCATCATCCATCCATCATCCATCCATCATCCATCCATCCATCCATCATTCATCATCCATCATCCATCCATCATCCATCATCCATCATCCATCATCCATCCATCATCATCCATCCATCCATCATCCATCATCCATCATCCATCATCCATCCATCATCCATCCATCATCCATCCATCATCCATCATCCATCCATCATCCATCCATCCATCATCCATCCATCATCCATCCATCCATCATCCATCCATCCATCATCCATCATCCATCATCCATCCATCATCCATCCATCCATCCATCCATCATCCATCATCCATCATCCATCATCCATCATCATCCATCATCCATCATCCATCATCCATCATCCATCATCATCATCCATCCATCATCCATCATCATCCATCATCCATCCATCCATCCATCATCCATCATCCATCCATCATCATCCATCCATCATCCATCCATCCATCCATCCATCATCCATCATCCATCCATCATCCATCATCATCCATCCATCATCCATCATCCATCATCCATCCATCATCATCATCATCCATCATCCATCCATCATCCATCATCCATCATCCATCCATCCATCCATCATCATCCATCATCCATCATCAGCATCATCATCCATCCATCCATCATCCATCATCCATCCATCATCCATCCATCATCCATCATCCATCATCCATCCATCATCCATCATCCATCATCCATCCATCATGCATCCATCCATCATCCATCATCCATCCATCATCCATCATCCATCATCCATCATCATCCATCCATCATCCATCATCCATCATCCATCCATCATCTATCCATCATCCATCCATCATCCATCCATCCATCATCCATCCATCATCCATCATCCATCATCCATCCATCATCCATCCATCCATCATCCATCCATCATCCATCCATCCATCATCCATCCATCATCCATCCATCCATCATCCATCATCCATCATCCATCATCCATCATCCATCCATCCATCATCCATCCATCATCCATCCATCATCCATCCATCCATCATCCATCCATCATCCATCCATCCATCATCCATCATCCATCCATCATCCATCCATCCATCCATCATCCATCATCCATCCATCCATCATCCATCCATCCATCATCCATCATCCATCCATCCATCATCCATCCATCCATCATCCATCATCCATCCATCCATCATCCATCATCCATCCATCCATCATCCATCATCCATCCATCCATCATCCATCATCCATCATCCATCCATCATCCATCATCCATCCATCCATCATCCATCCATCCATCATCCATCATCCATCCATCCATCATCCATCCATCCATCATCCATCCATCATCCATCCATCCATCATCCATCATCCATCCATCCATCATCCATCCATCATCCATCCATCCATCATCCATCCATCCATCATCCATCCATCATCCATCCATCCATCATCCATCATCCATCCATCATCCATCATCCATCATCCATCCATCATCCATCCATTCATCATCCATCCATCATCCATCCATCCATCATCCATCATCCATCATCCATCATCCATCCATCCATCATCCATCCATCCATCATCCATCCATCATCCATCCATCCATCATCCATCCATCCATCATCCATCCATCATCCATCCATCCATCATCCATCATCCATCATCCATCCATCATCCATCCATCCATCATCCATCCATCCATCATCCATCATCCATCCATCATCCATCCATCATCATCATCCATCCATCATCCATCATCCATCATCCATCCATCCATCATCCATCCATCCATCATCCATCATCCATCCATCATCCATCCATCATCCATCCATCCATCATCCATCCATCCATCCATCATCCATCCATCATCCATCATCCATCATCCATCCATCCATCATCCATCATCCATCATCCATCATCCATCATCCATCCATCATCCATCATCCATCGATCATCCATCCATCATCCATCCATCATCCATCATCCATCATCCATCCATCATCCATCCATCATCCATCCATCCATCCATCATCCATCATCCATCCATCCATCATCCATCCATCCATCATCCATCATCCATCCATCCATCATCCATCATCCATCCATCCATCATCCATCCATCCATCATCCATCCATCATCCATCCATCCATCATCCATCCATCATCCATCATCCATCATCCATCCATCATCCATCATCCATCATCCATCCATCCATCATCCATCATCCATCCATCATCCATCATCCATCCATCATCCATCCATCCATCATCCATCCATCATCCATCCATCCATCATCCATCATCCATCATCCATCCATCATCCATCCATCCATCATCCATCCATCATCCATCCATCATCCATCCATCCATCATCCATTCATCATCCATCCATCCATCATCCATCATCCATCCATCATCCATCCATCATCCATCATCCATCATCCATCCATCCATCCATCCATCATCCATCCATCATCCATCCATCATCCATCCATCATCCATCATCCATCCATCATCCATCATCCATCCATCCATCATCCATCCATCCATCATCCATCATCCATCCATCCATCATCCATCATCCATCCATCATCCATCCATCATCCATCATCCATCATCCATCCATCATCCATCATCCATCATCCATCATCCATCATCCATCCATCATCCATCCATCATCCATCATCCATCCATCATCCATCCATCCATCCATCATCCATCCATCCATCATCCATCATCCATCATCCATCCATCATCCATCCATCATCCATCATCCATCATCCATCCATCATCCATCATCCATCATCCATCATCCATCATCCATCCATCATCCATCCATCATCCATCATCCATCCATCATCCATCCATCCATCCATCATCCATCCATCCATCCATCATCCATCCATCCATCATCCATCCATCCATCATCCATCCATCCATCCATCATCCATCATCCATCATCCATCCATCATCCATCCATCCATCATCCATCCATCATCCATCCATCATCCATCCATCATCCATCCATCATCCATCATCCATCATCCATCCATCCATCATCCATCATCCATCCATCCATCCATCATCCATCCATCATCCATCATCCATCCATCCATCCATCCATCCATCATCCATCATCCATCATCCATCATCCATCCATCCATCCATCCATCCATCCATCCATCCATCCATCCATCCATCCATCATCCATCATCCATCATCCATCATCCATCCATCATCCATCCCTGCCTTGGTGGCCCTGGGGACACTTTGGTGGCCCTGAGACGCTTTGGTGGCCCTGGGACACTTTGGTGGCCCCTGAGGGGACAGGGACACCCTGGGGACACTCTGGTGCTCCCTGGGATGGTTTTGGTGGCCCTGAGGGGACGTTGGTGGTTCCTTCAAGGCCTTTGGTGGCCCCTGAGGGGACAACGCAGGTCTGGAGGAGAGGTTTGGTGGCCCCAGGGGGACTTTGGAGGCCCTGCAATGGTTTGGTGGCCCTCAGGTGACTTTGGTGGCCACCAGGAGGCTTTGGTGGCCCAGGAGGGGACAGGGACACTTTGGGGGACTTTGGTGGCCCCCGAGGGCACTTTGGTGGCCCTGGAGGGGACAGGGCCACCCTGGGGAGGCGTTTGGTGGCCCTGGGAAGGCTCGGGTTGCCCAGGAGGGGACAGAGAGGTCCCACAGAGGACTTTGGTGGCCCCTGGAGTAGATTTGGTGGCCCATGAGGGGACAGGGACACCCTGAGGGGACTTTGGTGGCCCTGGGACACTTTGGTGGCCCTGTCAAGGATTCGGTGGCCCAGGAGGGGACAAAGTGAGGCCTTGGTGGCCCTGAGGGGGGGGGTTTGGTGGCCCCTGGGACACTCTGGTGGCCCTGGAGGATTCAGTGGCCCATGAAGGGTCAGGACCACCCTGAGGGGACTTTGGTGGCCCCTGAGAGGACGTTGGTGGCCCATGCGGGGACAGGGCCACTCTGGGACACTTCTGGTGGCCATGAAGGGACTTTGGTGGCCCCTGAGAAAGATTTGGTGGCCCCATCAGGGGACAGGGACACCCTGCAATGGTTTGGTGGCCCATGAGAGGACATCGGTGGCCTCTGGGGTGACTTTGGTGGCCCAGGAGGGCACAGGGACATCTTGGGTGGGTTTGGTGGCCCTGGGGAGGTTTGGTGGCCCTGAGGTGACATTGGTGGCCACCAGGTGGGTTGGTGGCCCACGAGGAGACTTTGGTGGCCCTGGAGGGGACTTTGGTGGCCCTGGGACAGTTTGGTGGCCCTGGCGAGGATTCAGTGGCCCCTGAGGGGACAAAGTGAGGCCTTGGTGGCCCTGAGGGGACTTTGGTGGCCCCTGGGACACTTTGGTGGCCCATGAGGGGACAGGGCCACTCTGGGATGGTTCTGGTGGCCCTGGGACACTTTGGTGGCCCCTGGGGAAGGTTTGGTGGCCCCTGAGGGGACAGGGACACCCTTCAAGGGGCTTTGGTGGCCCCTGGGTGGATTTTGGTGGCCCCTGGGACGCTTTGGTGGCCCTGGAGGAGATTTGGTGGCCCATGAGGGGACAGGGACACCCTGAGATGACACCGGTGGCCCCTGGGACACTTTGGTGGCCCCTGGAGGAGATTTGGTGGCCCAGGAGGGGACAGGGACACCTTGGTGGTGGTGGGGGAGGGGGGGGTTGGTGGCCCTGGAGGGGACTTTGGTGGCCCTGGGACAGTTTGGTGGCCCTGGCAAGGATTCAGTGGCCCCTGAGGGGACAAAGTGAGGCCATGGTGGCCCTGAGGGGACTTTGGTGGCTCCTGGGACACTTTGGTGGCCCCTGAGGAAGTTTGGTGGCCCTGGGACACTTTGGTGGCCCCTGGGATGGTTTTGGTGGCCCATAAAGGGACAAGGCCACCATGAGAGGACTTTGGTGGCCATGAGGGGACGGGGACACCTTGGGGACAGGTTTGGTGGCCCTTGGGGGCACTTTGGTGGCCCAGGAGGTGACAGGGACACCTTGGGGGGACTTTGGTGGCACTTGGGGGAACTTTGGAGGTCCCTTCGAGGTGTTTGGTGGCCCCTGGGTGGGTTTGGTGGCCCTTGGCAGGGTTTGGTGGCCCCTGGAGGAGATTCGGTGGCCCAGGAGGAGGCAGGGACACCTTGGGAGGGTTTGGTGGCCCTTGGGGGCACTTTGGTGGCCCTGGAGGGGACAGGGACACCCTGGGGACACTTTGGTGGCCCTGGGACACCTTGGTGGCCCCTTCCAGGGTTTTGGTGGCCCAGGAGGTGCCAAAGGAGCCCTTGGTGGCCCAGGAGGAGCCTTTGGTGGCCCCAGGCCCTGGTGGCCCTGGAGGAGGTTTGGTGGCCCAGGAGGGGACAGGGACACCCTGAGGTGGCATTGGTGGCCCATGAGGTGACATTGGTGGCCCCTGGGGGTGTTTGGTGGCCCCGAGGTGACATTGGTGGCCACCAGGAGGGTCTGGTGGCCCCGAGGTGACATTGGTGGCCACCAGGAGGGTCTGGTGGCCCATGAGAGGACATTGGTGGCCACCAGGAGGGTTTGGTGGCCCATGATGTGACATTGGTGGCCACCAGGAGGGTTTGGTGGCCCGTGAGGTGACATTGGTGGCCCTGGAGGGGACAGGGACACCCTGAGATGGTTTTGGTGGCCCCTGGGGCACTTTGGTGGCCCTGGGGAGGATTCAGGGGCCCAGGAAGGGACAAAGTGAGGCCTTGGTGGCCCTGAGGGGACTTTGGTGGCCCCTGGAGGAGATTCAGTGGCCCAGGAGGGGACAGGGCCACTCTGGGATGGCCTTGGTGGCCCTGGCAGGGCTTTGGTGGCCCCTGAGGGGACTTTGGTGGCCCCGGGACACTTTGGTGGCCCAGGAGGGACCAAGTGAGCCCTTGGTGGCCTCTGGGACACTTTGGTGTCCCCTGGGGGGGTTTGGTGGCCCCTGAGGGGACTTTGGTGGCCCTGGGGTGGGGTTTGGTGGCCCAGGAGGGGACAGGGCCACTCTGGGATGGCTTTGGTGGCTCTGGCAGGGCTTGGTGGCCCCTGAGGGGACTTTGGTGGCCCCGGGACACTTTGGTGGCCCTGGCCAGGACTCGGTGGCCCTGGAGGGACCAAGTGAGGCCTTGGTGGCCTCGGGGACACTTTGGTGTCCCCTGGGGGGGTTTGGTGACCTCTGGGACACTTTGGTGGCCCAGGAGGGACCAAGTGAGCCCTTGGTGGCCTCGGGGACACTTTGGTGTCCCCTGGGGGGGTTTGGTGGCCCCTGAGGGGACTTTGGTGGCCCTGGGCTGGGCTTTGGTGGCCCAGGAGGGGACAGGGCCACTCTGGGATGGTTTGGTGGCCCTGGGGTGACGTTGGTGGCCCCCAATGAGCCCTGAAGGGACAGGGGGTGACAAAAGCCCCGCGGTGACACCGGCTGTCACCAAGGGGGGTGGCAGTGCCATAGGGGGGTGACAGGGCCATAGGGGGGTGACAGGGCCATAGGGGGGTGACAGGGACACCGGGGGGTGACAGGGACACCAGGGAGGGGACAGGGACATAGGGGGGTGACAGGGCCACAAGGGGGGTGACAGGGACATAGGGGGGTGACAGGGACACCGGGGGGTGACAGGGACATAGGGGGGTGACAGGGACACCAAAGGGGGTGACAGGGACACCGGGGAGTGACAGGGCCACAAGGAGAGTGACAGGGCCACAAGGGGGGTGACAGGGACACCAGGAGGTGACAGGGCCATGGTTGGGGGGGTGACAGGGCCATGGGGGGGGGGGGTGACAGGGACACCAGGAGGTGACAGGGACACCAGGGGGGGGTGACAGGGACACAGGAGGGAGGACAGGGCCATAGGGGGGTAGCAGTGCCACAAGGGGGGTGACAGGGACACCAAGGGGTGACAGGGCCATCAATGGGGTGACAGTGCCACCAGGGGTGGTGACAGGGCCACCAGAGGGGGTGACAGGGCCATAGGGGGGTGACAGGGCCACAAGGGGGGTGACAGGGACACCGGGGGGTGACAGTGCCATAGGGGGGTGACAGGGCCACCAGGGGGGTGACAGGGCCACCAGAGGAGGGACAGAGCCACCAGAGAGGTGACAGAGCCACCAGAGGGGGCACAGCGACACCAGGGAGGTGACAGCGCCACCAAGGGAGGTGACAGGGCCACAGTGGAGGTGACAATGCCACCAAGGGAGGTGACAGTGCCATAGGGGGGTAGCAGTGCCATTAGGGGGGTGACAGGGCCACCAGTAGGTGACAGGGCCACCAAGGGAGGTGACAATGCCACAAGGGGGGTGACAGTGCCATTGGGGGGGGTGACAGGGACACCAGGGAGGTGACAGGGACACCAAAGGGGTGACAGTGCCATAGGGGGGTGACAGGGCCACAGTGGAGGTGACAATGCCACCAAGGGAGGTGAAAGGGCCATTAGGGGGTGACAGGGACACCAGAGGGGGTGACAGTGCCACAAAGGGGGTGACAGGGTCACAGGAGGGAGGACAGGGACACCAATGGGGTGACAGGGACACCAGAGAGGGTGACAGAGCCACCAGAGGGGGTGACAGGAACACCAAGGGAGGTGACAGGGACACCAGGGGGGTGACAATGCCAGAAGTGGGGTGACAGTGCCACAAGGGGGGTGACAATGCCACAAGGGGGGTGACAACGCCACAACGGCAGTGATAATGCCACTAGGACAGTGACAATGCCACAAGGAAGGTGACAGGGCCACCAGGGGTGTCCCCATGTCCCCAAGGTGGTGGCTCTGTCCCCTGAGGGTGTCCCCAAGGGCTGTCCCTGTCCCCAAGGGCTGTCCCTGTCCCCAAGGGGTGTCCCCAAGGGGTGTCCCCAAGGGCTGTCCCTGTCCCCAAGGGCTGTCCCTGTCCCCAAGGGGTGTCCCCAAGGGGTGGCCCCAAGGGGTGTCCCTGTCCCCTGAGGGTGTCCCCAAGGGGTGTCCCTGTCCCCAAGGGATGTCCCTGACCCCTGTCCCCAAGGGCTGTCCCTGTCCCCAAGGGGTGTCCCTGTCCCCAAGGGCTGTCCCTGTCCCCAAGGGGTGTCCCTGTCCCCAAGGGCTGTCCCTGTCCCCAAGGGCTGTCCCTGTCCCCTGAGGCTGTCCCTGTCCCCTGAGGGTGTCCCTGTCCCCAAGGGCTGTCCCTGTCCCCAAGGGCTGTCCCTGTCCCCAAGGGCTGTCCCTGTCCCCTGTCCCCAAGGGCTGTCCCTGTCCCCTGAGGCTGTCCCTGTCCCCTGAGGGTGTCCCTGTCCCCAAGGGCTGTCCCTGTCCCCAAGGGCTGTCCCTGTCCCCAATCCCCTCAGGACCGTCCTCACCCCCTCAGGGCCTCTCCCGGTGCCACCTCAGCCTTGTCCCAGTGCCACCACCGCTGTCCCCATGTCCCCCAAGGGGTGTCCAGGTGTCCCCAAGGGGGTGACAGGGCCACCAGGGGCTGTCCCGGTGTCCCCGAGGTGGTGGCTCTGTCCCCAATCCCCTCAGGGTCCCTCCCGGGGCCACCTCAGCCTTGTCCCGCTGTCCCCTCAACCTGTCCCCGCTGCCACCACCGCGGGCTGTCCCCATGTCCCCAAAGCCCTGTGCCCGTGTCCCCAAGGGGTGTCCCTGTCCCCTGAGAGTGTCCCCAAGGGGTGGCACTGTCCCCTGAGAGTGTCCCCACGGGGGTGGCACTGTCCCCAAGGGGTGTCCCTGTCCCCTAAAAGTGTCCCCAAGGGGGTGGCACTGTCCCCAATCCCCTCAGGATCCCTCCTGGTACCTCCTCGGCCTGGCCCTGGTGCCACCTGGGGATGTCCCGGTGCCACCACCACTGTCCCCATGTCCCCAAGGGGTGTCCCTGTCCCCTGAGAGTGTCCCCAAGGGGGTGGCACTGTCCCCAAGGGGTGTCCCTGTCCCCAAGGGGTGTCCCTGTCCCCTGAGAGTGTCCCCAAGGGGGTGGCACTGTCCCCAGTCCCCTCAGGATCCCTCCCGGTGCCACCTCAGCCTCGTCCTGGCGCCACCTGGGGATGTCTTGATGTCCCCAAGGGGGTGGCACTGTCCCCAAGGGGGTGGCACTGTCCCCAGTCCCCTCACGACTCCCCCTCAGCCTTGTCCCGGTGCCACCACCACCTGTCCCCATGTCCCCAAGGGGGTGGCACTGTCCCCAAGGGGGTGTCCCCATGTCCCCAAGGGGGTGGCACTGTCTCCAATCCCCTCACGACTCCCCCTCAGCCTGTCCCGGTGCCACCACCACCTGTCCCCCTGTCCCCAAGGGGGTGGCACTGTCCCCAATCCCCTCCTGACACCCCCTCAGCCTTGTCCCGGTGCCACCACCACCTGTCCCCCTGTCCCCAAGGGGGTGGCACTGTCCCCAATCCCCTCACGACTCCCCCTCAGCCTGTCCCGGTGCCACCACCACCTGTCCCCATGTCCCCAAGGGGGTGTCCCCCTGTCCCCAAGGGGTGTCCCCATGTCCCCAAGGGGGTGTCCCCCTGTCCCCAGCGTGTCCCCGTACCTGATAGACGGAAGCCTTGGGCAGGTCGAGGCACACGGTGCAGCAGAGCACGGAGTAGAGGCGCTCCTCCAGCTTCACGCTGCCCGCCGCCCCCTCCGCGCCGCCGCCGCCGCTCCCGGCCGCCCTCAGCCGCTTCTTGGGCGGCGCGTCGGGATCGGCGCCCGCCTCCAACAGCAGCGCCGCCGCCGCCGCCGCCGCCGCTTCTTCCGCGCCGCCGCTTTCGCCTCCTCCCCCCAGCGCGGCCGCGGCTGCGGGGCCCGGAGCGGCCGCGGAAGGAGCGGAGGGAGCGGCGGGGCCGCCGCCGGCATCGCGCTCCTCCGGCCCGGACATCGCCGCCATCGCCGCCGCCTCACCCCGCCGCCATCTTGGCCACCCTCACGGCTTCCCCTCAGGGGTGGAGCCAATGGGAGGGAGGGAGAGGCGGGGCGGGAAAGGAGGGAGCCAATGGGAGGGCGAGGAGGGAGGAGCGATGGGTGAGGCGGCCAATGGGAGGGTGAGGTTTGGGGTCGGGGGCGGGGATTGCAACGGTAGGGTTGGTGGCTGCCGGTAGAGGGGCGTGGTTTGGTGACGTCACTGAGGGCGGACCAATGGGAGTAGGGAGGAGGGAGAGGGCGGGGTTTGGGGGCGGGGCTTGTGGCGGAGGGGACGCGCTCGGGGCAACCAGTACAAACCAGTATGGATCATTATAAACCAGTATAAACCAGTATGGGAACAGTATGGGAACAGTATGGGAACAGTATGGATCATTTTAAACCAGTATAAACCAGTATGGACCAGTATGGGAACAGTATGGATCATTATAAACCAGTATAAACCAGTATAGACCAGTATGGGAACAGTATGGGAACAGTATGGATCATTATAAACCAGTATAAACCAGTATGGACCAGTATGGGAACAGTATGGATCATTATAAACCAGTATAAACCAGTATGGACCAGTATGGGAACAGTATGGAACATTTTAAACCAGTATAAACCAGTATGGACCAGTATGGGAACAGTATGGATCATTATAAACCAGTATAAACCAGTATGGACCAGTAAGGGAACAGTATGGATCATTATAAACCAGTATAAACCAGTAAGGGAACAGTATGGATCATTATAAACCAGTATGGACCAGTATGGACCAGTATGGGAACAGTGTGGATCATTATAAACCAGTATAAACCAGTATGGGAACAGTATGGATCATTATAAACCAGTATAAACCAGTATGGACCAGTATGGGAACAGTATGGATCATTATAAACCAGTATAAACCAGTATGGACCAGTATGGGAACAGTATGGAACATTTTAAACCAGTATAAACCAGTATGGACCAGTATGGGAACAGTATGGAACATTATAAACCAGTATAAACCAGTATGGACCAGTAAGGGAACAGTATGGATCATTATAAACCAGTATAAACCAGTATGGACCAGTATGGGAACAGTATGGATCATTATAAGCCAGTATGGACCAGTATGGACCAGTATGGGAACAGTATGGATCATTATAAACCAGTATAAACCAGTAAGGACCAGTATGGGAACAGTATGGATCATTATAAACCAGTATAAACCAGTATGGACCAGTATGGACCAGTAAGGGAACAGTATGGATCATTATAAACCAGTATAAACCAGTATGGACCAGTATGGGAACAGTATGGATCATTATAAACCAGTATAAACCAGTATGGACCAGTATGGGAACAGTATGGATCATTATAAACCAGTATAAACCAGTATGGGAACAGTATGGATCATTATAAACCAGTATGGACCAGTATGGGAACAGTATGGGAACAGTATGGGAACAGTATGGATCATTATAAACCAGTATAAACCAGTATGGACCAGTATGGACCAGTAAGGGAACAGTATGGATCATTATAAACCAGTATAAACCAGTATGGACCAGTATGGGAACAGTATGGATCATTATAAACCAGTATAAACCAGTATGGACCAGTATGGGAACAGTATGGATCATTATAAACCAGTATAAACCAGTATGGACCAGTATGGGAACAGTATGGATCATTATAAACCAGTATAAACCAGTATGGACCAGTAAGGGAACAGTATGGATCATTACAAACCAGTATAAACCAGTATGGACCAGTATGGGAACAGTATGGATCATTATAAACCAGTATAAACCAGTATGGACCAGTAAGGGAACAGTATGGATCATTATAAACCAGTATAAACCAGTATGGACCAGTATGGGAACAGTATGGATCATTATAAACCAGTATAAACCAGTATGGACCAGTATGGGAACAGTATGGAACATTTTAAACCAGTATAAACCAGTATGGACCAGTATGGGAACAGTATGGATCATTATAAACCAGTATAAACCAGTATGGACCAGTATGGGAACAGTGTGGATCATTATAAACCAGTATAAACCAGTATGGACCAGTATGCGAACAGTATGGATCATTATAAACCAGTATAAACCAGTATGGACCAGTATGGGAACAGTATGGATCATTATAAACCAGTATAAACCAGTATGGACCAGTATGGGAACAGTGTGGAACATTATAAACCAGTATAAACCAGTATGGACCAGTATGGGAACAGTGTGGAACATTATAAACCAGTATAAACCAGTATGGACCAGTATGGGAACAGTGTGGAACATTATAAACCAGTATAAACCAGTATGGACCAGTATGGGAACAGTATGGATCATTATAAGCCAGTATGGACCAGTATGGACCAGTATGGGAACAGTGTGGATCATTATAAACCAGTATAAACCAGTAAGGACCAGTATGGGAACAGTATGGATCATTATAAACCAGTATAAACCAGTATGGACCAGTATGGACCAGTAAGGGAACAGTATGGATCATTTTAAACCAGTATAAACCAGTATGGACCAGTATGGGAACAGTATGGATCATTATAAACCAGTATAAACCAGTATGGACCAGTATGGGAACAGTGTGGAACATTATAAACCAGTATAAACCAGTATAAACCAGTAAGGGAACAGTATGGATCATTATAAACCAGTATAAACCAGTATGGACCAGTAAGGGAACAGTGTGGAACATTATAAACCAGTATAAACCAGTATGGACCAGTAAGGGAACAGTATGGATCATTATAAACCAGTATAAACCAGTAAGGACCAGTATGGGAACAGTATGGATCATTATAAACCAGTATAAACCAGTATGGACCAGTATGGGAACAGTATGGATCATTATAAACCAGTATGGACCAGTATGGACCAGTATGGGAACAGTATGGATCATTATAAACCAGTATGGACCAGTAAGGACCAGTATAAACCAGTAAGGACCAGTATGGACTGGTAAAGACCAGTATAGACCAATATGGACCAGTATGGACTGGTGTGGACCAGTTTGAACCAGTCTGGACCAGTATCGATGAGTACAGACCAGTATAAACCAGCATAAACCAGTATAGACCACTCTAAGACAAATCCGGACCAGTATGGACCAGTATAAACCAGTATGGACTGGTATAGACCAGTAAGGACCAGTATAAGCCAGTAAGGACCAGTGTGGACCAGAATAAACCAGTATGGACCAGTATAAACCAGTATGGACTGGTATAGACCAGTAAGGACCAGTATAAGCCAGTAAGGACCAGTGTGGACCAGAATAAACCAGTATGGACCAGTATAAACCAGTATGGACCAGTAAGGACCATTATAGACTAGTATGGACCAGTTTGAACCAGTATAAACCAGTAAGAACCAGTATGGACCAGTATGGACCAGTAGTGACCAGTTTGAAGCACTATGGGACCAGTATAAACCAGGAATGACCAGTATGGACCAGTATGGACCAGTATAGACCAGTATGGACCAGTATGGACCAGTATAAACCAGTATAGACCAGCTTAAACCAGTAAGGACCAGTAAGGACCAGTATGGACCAGTAAGAAGCAGTATAAACCAGTATGGACCAGTTTGGACCAGTAGAGACCACTTTGAACCAGTATGGGACCAGTATGGACAAGCCTGGACCAGTACAAACCAGTATGGGTTGGTATGAACCAGTATGGACCAGTATGGACTGGCATGGACCAGTATAAACCAGTATAAACCAGTATGGATCATTATAAACCAGTATGGACCAGTGTGGACCAGTACGGACCAGTATGGACCAGTATAAACCAGTATGGACCAGTGTGGATCATTATAAACCAGTATGGACCAGTGTGGCCCAGTATGGACCAGTATAAACCAGTATAAACCAGTATGGATCATTATAAACCAGTATGGACCAGTGTGGACCAGTGTGGACCAGTATGGACTGGTATGGATAAGTATTGGCCAGTATAAACCAGTGTGGGACCAGTCTGGACTGGTAAAGACCAGTATGGACCAGTACAGACCAGTATAAACCAGTATGGATCATTATAAACCAGTATAGACCAGTATGGGACCAGTATGGATCATTATAAACCAGTATGGACCAGTATAAACCAGTATGGATCATTATAAACCAGTATAGACCAGTATAGACCAGTATGGACCAGTATGGATCATTATAAACCAGTATGGACCAGTATGGACCAGTATGGATCATTATAAACCAGTATGGACTGGTATAGATCGGTACAGACCAGTCTGGACCAGTACAGACCAGTACGGACCAGTACGGACCAGTAAGGACCAACATAAACCAGTGTAATCCAGTACAAGCCAGTGTGGGACCAGTGCAGTTCAGTAAGAACCAGTATAAACCAGTTTGGACCAGTAGGGACCAGTACAGACCAGTATGGACCAGTCTGGGACCAGTAAGGACCAGTTTGAACCAGTATGGACCAGTGCAGACCAGTATGGACCAGTATAAACCAGTATGGGACCGGTCTGGACTGGTAAGGACCAGTATGGACCAGTGTGGATCATTATAAACCAGTCTGGACCAGTATGGACCAGTATGGACCAGTGTGGATCATTACAAACCAGTATGGACCAGTATAGACCAGTATAGACCAGTGTGGATCATTATAAACCAGTATGGACCAGTATGGACCAGTATGGACCAGTGTGGATCATTATAAACCAGTATAGACCAGTATGGACCAGTATGGACCAGTATGGATCATTACAAACCAGTATGGACCAGTATAGACCAGTGTGGATCATTATAAACCAGTCTGGACCAGTATAAACCAGAATTGACCAATGAGGAGCAGTGTGAGACCCCTCCAGTGCCACCTCGGTGCCACCCTGATGTCCTTCACTGGTGTCCCCACAGTGCCACCACCCCAGGGCCACCTCAGTGCCACCATCACTGCCGCCACCCCAGTGCCACCCCCCAGTGTCACCCAGTGCCACCCCCCCAGTGCCACCCCCCCAGTGCCACCACCCCAGTGCCACCCCCCAGTGTCACCCCCCAGTGTCACCCAGTGCCACCCCCCCAGTGCCACCACCCCCAGTGCCACCCCCCCAGTGTCACCCCCCAGTGTCACCCAGTGCCACCCCCCCAGTGCCACCCCCCCAGTGCCACCCCCCCAGTGCCACCACCCCCAGTGCCACCCCCCAGTGTCACCCCCCAGTGTCACCCAGTGCCACCCCCCCAGTGCCACCCCCCCAGTGCCACCACCCCAGTGCCACCCCCCAGTGCCACCCCCCAGTGTCACCCCAGTGCCACCCCCCCAGTGTCACCCCCCAGTGTCCCCCCAGTGCCACCCCCCCAGTGCCACCCCCCAGTGTCACCACAGTGCCACCACCCCAGTGCCACCCCCAGTGTCACACAGTGCCACCCCCCCAGTGCCACCCCCCAGTGTCACCACAGTGCCACCACCCCAGTGCCACCCCCAGTGTCACACAGTGCCACCCCCCCAGTGCCACCCCCAGTGTCACACAGTGCCACCCCCCCAGTGCCACCACCCCAGTGCCACCTCAGTGCCACCATCACTGCCACCACCCCAGTGTCACCCAGTGCCACCACCCCAGCGCCACCTCAGTGCCACCATCACTGCCGCCACCCCAGTGTCACCCCCCAGTGTCACCCAGTGCCACCACCCCAGTGCCACCACCCCAGTGCCACCATCAGTGCCACCACCCCAGTGTCACCCAGTGCCACCCAAGTGCCACCACCCCAGTGCCACCATCACTGCCACCACCCCAGTGTCACCCAGTGCCACCCCAGTGCCACCACCCCGGTGCCACCACCCCAGTGTCACCCAAAGCCATTCCAGTGCCACCGGCTGGGTGCCACCCTGCCTTTAATGGTGTCCCTGCAGTGCCACCACCCCAGTGCCACCCAATGTCACCCCAGTGCCACCACCCCAGTGTCACCCAGTGCCACCCCAGTGCCACCGGCTGGGTGCCACCCTGCCTTTATTGGTGTCCCCGCAGTGCCACCACCCCAGTGCCACCCCAGCGCCACCAGTGCCATCACCTCTGTGCCACCCAAAGCCACCCCAGTGTCACCAGCCTCAGTGGCACCACCACAGTGCCACCCCCGTGTCACACCAGTGCCACCACCCCAGTGCCACCCAAGGCCACCCCAGTGCCACCGGCTGGGTGTCACCCTGCCTTTATTGGTGTCCCCGCAGTGCCACCACCCCAGTGCCACCCAAAGCCACCCCAGGGCCACCACCCCAGTGTCACCCTGCCTTTAATGGTGTGCCCCACAGTGCCACCACCCCAGTGCCATCCAAAGCCACCCCAGTGCCATGCCAATGTCACCACCACCGGTGCCACCACCCCAGTGCCACCCAAAGCCACCCCAGTGCCACCGGTTGGGTGCCACCCTGCCTTTAATGGTGTCCCTGCAGTGCCACCACCCCAGCGCCACCACCCCAGTGCCAGCAGCTGGGTGCCACCCTGCCTTTAATGGTGTGCCCCACAGTGCCACCTCCCCAGTGCCACCACCCCAGTGCCACCCAAAGCCACCCCAGTGCCACCAGTTGGGTGCCACCCTGCCTTTATTGGTGTCCCTGCAGTGCCACCACCACCAGTGCCACCCCAGGGCCACCCCAGTGCCACCCAAAGCCACCCAGTGCCACCAGTTGGGTGCCACCCTGCCTTTAATGATGTCCCCACAGTGCCACCACCCCAGCGCCACCACCCCAGTGCCACCACCCCAGTGTCACCCAATGTCACCCCAGTGCCACCACCCCAGTGCCACCAGCTGGGTGCCACCCTGCCTTTATTGGTGTCCCTGCAGTGTCACCACCCCAGTGCCACCAGTTGGGTGTCACCCTGCCTTTATTGGTGTCCCCGCAGTGCCACCACGCCAGCGCCACCACCCCAGTGCCACCACCCCAGTGTCACCCAAAGCCACCCCAGTGCCACCAGTTGGGTGCCACCCTGCCTTTATTGGTGTCCCCGCAGTGCCACCACCCCAGTGCCACCACCCCAGTGTCACCCAATGTCACCCCAGTGCCACCACCCCAGTGCCACCACCCCAGTGCCACCGCCTGGGTGCCACCCTGCCTTTAATGGTGTCCCCGCAGTGCCACCACCCCAGCGCCACCACCCCAGTGCCACCAGTTGGGTGTCACCCTGCCTTTATTGGTGTCCCTGCAGTGTCACCACCCCAGTGCCACCAGTTGGGTGTCACCCTGCCTTTATTGGTGTCCTTGCAGTGTCACCACCCCAGTGCCACCAGTTGGGTGTCACCCTGCCTTTATTGGTGTCCCTGCAGTGTCACCACCCCAGTGCCACCAGTTGGGTGTCACCCTGCCTTTATTGGTGTCCTTGCAGTGTCACCACCCCAGTGCCACCAGTTGGGTGTCACCCTGCCTTTATTGGTGTCCCTGCAGTGTCACCACCCCAGTGCCACCAGTTGGGTGCCACCCTGCCTTTATTGGTGTCCTTGCAGTGTCACCACCCCAGCGCCACCACCCCAGTGCCACCAGTTGGGTGTCACCCTGCCTTTATTGGTGTCCTTGCAGTGTCACCACCCCAGTGCCACCAGCTGGGTGCCACCCTGCCTTTATTGGCGTCCCCGCAGTGCCACCACCCCAGCGCCACCACCCCAGTGCCACCAGTTGGGTGCCACCCTGCCTTTATTGGTGTCCCCGCAGTGCCACCACCCCAGTGCCACCACCCCAGTGCCACCGCCTGGGTGCCACCCTGCCTTTATTGGCGTCCCCGCAGTGTCACCACCCCAGTGCCACCAGTTGGGTGCCACCCTGCCTTTATTGGTGTCCTTGCAGTGTCACCACCCCAGTGCCACCAGCTGGGTGCCACCCTGCCTTTATTGTTGTCCCCGCAGTGCCACCACCCCAGTGCCACCACCCCAGTGTCACCCAAAGCCACCCCAGTGCCACCGCCTGGGTGCCACCCTGCCTTTATTGGTGTCCCCGCAGTGCCACCACCACCAGTGCCACCCAATGTCACCCCAGTGCCACCAGTTGGGTGCCACCCTGCCTTTAATGGTGTCCCCGCAGTGCCACCACCCCAGTGCCACCACCCCAGTGCCACCACCCCAGTGTCACCCAATGTCACCCCAGTGCCACCACCCCAGTGCCACCACCCCAGTGCCACCCAAAGCCACCCCAGTGCCACCGCCTGGGTGCCACCCTGCCTTTATTGGTGTCCCCGCAGTGCCACCACCCCAGCGCCACCACCCCAGTGCCACTGCCTGGGTGCCACCCTGCCTTTATTGGTGTCCCTGCAGTGTCACCACGCCAGCGCCACCGCCTGGGTGCCACCCTGCCTTTAATGGTGTCCCCGCAGTGCCACCACCCCAGCACCACCACCCCAGTGTCACCAGTTGGGTGTCACCCTGCCTTTATTGGTGTCCTTGCAGTGTCACCACCCCAGTGCCACCAGCTGGGTGCCACCCTGCCTTTATTGTTGTCCCCGCAGTGCCACCACCCCAGTGCCACCACCCCAGTGTCACCCAAAGCCACCCCAGTGCCACCGCCTGGGTGCCACCCTGCCTTTATTGGTGTCCCCGCAGTGCCACCACCCCAGTGCCACCCAATGTCACCCCAGTGCCACCAGCTGGGTGCCACCCTGCCTTTATTGGTGTCCCTGCAGTGTCACCACCCCAGTGCCACCAGTTGGGTGTCACCCTGCCTTTATTGGTGTCCCCGCAGTGCCACCACGCCAGCGCCACCCCGCTGTCCTTCACCGCTGTCCCCGCTGTCCCCTGCGCTGCTCCCGCAGCGTCCCCAGCAGCGCCACGCTGGCCGCCGCCCTGACCCAGGGGACGGCGCCCGGTGCCACCGCGTCCCCGAGTGCCACCAGCGCCGCCGCCGCCGCCCCGGTGGCGCTGCCCGTGAGCGCCGCCAGCGCCAGCAGCGACGCCGCCGTCAGCGCGGTGACAAAGTGACCCGCGGGGACAAAGCGGCCCTCGGCGACGAAGCGCGGCCACGCCGCCGCCAGCGCGGCCACCGCCGTCCCCGAGGCCAGCAGGACCCCGGCGGTGGCACCGTCGCCGCTCAGGCGGTGGCACCCGAAGGCCACCAAGGGCTGCGACAGCACCGAGCAGATCCAGGAGCCCGGCGGCACCGCGGGGACGTCGTGGGGACATTCAGGGGACGGCGGCGGCACCGCGGGGACGTCGTGGGGACATTCAGGGGACGGCGGCGGTGGCACCTTGGGGGCATCGTGGGGACATTCAGGGGACGGCAGCGGTGGCGCGTTGGGGACATCGTGGGGACATTCAGGGGACGGCGGCGGTGGTGGCATTGTGGGGACATCGTGGGGACATTCAGGGGACGGCGGCGGTGGCACCTTGGGGACATCGTGGGGACATTGAGGGGACGGCGGCGGTGGCGCGTTGGGGACATCGTGGGGACATTCAGGGGACGGCGGCGGTGGCACCTCGGGGACATCGTGGGGACATTGAGGGGACGGCGGCAGTGGCACCTCGGGGACATCGTGGGGACATTGAGGGGACGGCAGCGGTGGCGCGTTGGGGACATCGTGGGGACATTGAGGGGACGGCGGCGGTGGCACCTTGGGGACATCGAGGGGACATTCAGGGGACGGCGGTGGTGGTGGCATCGTGGGGACATCGAGGGGACACGGAGGGGACATCGCGGTGCTGGCGGCCACCAGGGCCTGCAGGAGGAAACCGGCGGCCGGGCCTGGGGTCACCTGTGGGGACATTGAGGGGACATTGAGGGGACATGGTGGGGACACCAAGGGGACATGGTGGGGACACTGAGGGGACATTATGGGGACATCAGGGGGACACGGTGGGGATGTCATGGGGACATTGAGGGGACATTGTGGCGACAAGGTGGGGACATCAGGGGGACACCATGGGGACATTGAGGGGACATCATGGGGACACGGTGGGGATGTCATGGGGACATTGAGGGGACATTGTGGTGACAAGGTGGGGACATTGTGGGGACAGTACAGGGACATGGTGGGGATGTCATGGGGACATTGAGGGGACATTGTGGTGACAAGGTGGGGACACCAGGGGGACATGGTGGGGACATTGAGGGGACATCAGGGGACATCAAGGGGACACCATGGGGACATCACAGGGACATGGTGGGGATGTCATGGGGACATTGAGGGGACATTGTGGTGACAAGGTGGGGACATTGTGGGGACAGTACGGGGACATGGCGGGGGTGTCATGGGGACATTGAGGGGACATCAGGGGGACATTGATGGGGACATTATGGGGACACCGTGGGGACGTCATGGGAACACCAGGGGACATCAGGGGGACATTGTGGGGACATCAGGGGGACGGGGTGGTGGCCAGACCTGTCACCCGTGGGGACATCATGGGGATGTCATGGGGACACCAGGAGGACATTACGGTGACATGGTGGGGACATCATGGAGACGTCATGGGGACATGGTGGGGACACGGTGGGACATGGTGGGGATGTCATGGGGACATTGTGGTGACATGGTGGGGACATCATGGAGACGTCATGGGGACATGGTGGGGACATCACGGGGACATCACGGGGACATCATGGGGACATTGCGGGGACATTGCGGGGACATTGCGGGGACATTGTGGGGACATGGTGGGGATGTCATGGGGACGTTGTGGGGACATGGTGGGGACATCACGGGGACATCATGGGGACATGGTGGGGACGTCACGGGGACCGGGGTGGCTGGGCCAGCTGTCACCTGTGGGGACATCAATGGGACAAGTTGGGGACATCACGGGAACATGGTGGGGACCTCAGGGGGACACATGGCAGGGACATTGCGGGGACACCGTTGGGGACATGGGGACATCATGGGGACGTCACGGGGACATTGTGGGGCCAGGGGTCAGGGCATGGCACGGGTGGCAAAGGTGACACGGCACAGGTGACACAGGTGACACTGTCCCCCCTGTTCCTGCTGTCCCCACTCCTCCCTGTCCCTGGTGTCCCCAGGGTGTCCCCAGGGTGTCCCCAGGGTGTCCTCAGGGTGTCCCCAATGCCCCCAAGGTGTCCCCAATGTCCCCAGGGTGTCCCCAATGTCCCCAGTGTGTCCTAGGATGTCCCCAAGGTGTCCTCAGGGTGTCCCCAATGTCCCCAGGGTGTCCCCAAGGTGTCCTCAGGGTGTCCCCAAAGTGTCCCCAATGTCCCCAAGGTGTCCCCAATGTCCCCAGTGTGTCCTAGGATGTCCCCAGGGTGTCCTCAGGGTGTCCCCAAGGTGTCCCCAATGTCCCCAAGGTGTCCCCCATGTCCCCAGGGTGCCCCCAGGGTGTCCCCAATGTCCCCAACCTGTCTGGCGGCGACGGCGCAGCCCAGGCTGGTGACACAGAGCACGGCGTGTGACACGGCCACCCCGGCGTGTGACGCGGCCACCCCGGTGTCCCC
Source organism: Ammospiza maritima maritima (assembly GCA_036010785.1). NCBI lineage: Eukaryota > Metazoa > Chordata > Aves > Passeriformes > Passerellidae > Ammospiza > Ammospiza maritima. The sequence continues at coordinate 1,431,387 of CM069666.1, forward strand.
CATGGCGCCAGGGACACCTCGGGGACCTGCGGGGACAACGGGGGGGCACTGAGGGCACAGGGTCCCCTCCCCCCCACTGTCACCTCCCCGGGCCCCAAGGTGTCCCCAAGGTGTCCCCAAGATGTCCCCAAGGTGTCCCCAAGGTGTCTCCAAGGTGTCCCCAGTGTACCCAAGGTGTCCCCAAGGTGTCCCCAAGGTGTTGCGAAGCTCCCCCAGTGTCCCCCTGTCCCCTCCCTTGGCCCGGTGTCCCTCAATGTCCCCAAAGTGTCCCCAAGGTGTCCCCAAGCCCCTCCCGTGTCCCAAGGTGTCCCCGTGTCCCCTCCCCTGGCCTGATGTCCCCAAGGTGTTCCCAAGGTGTCCCCAATGTCCCCAAGCCCCTCCTGGTGTCCCCAATGTCCCCAACCCTGGCCTGATGTCCCCAAGGCGTCCCCAACCCCCCCACAATGTCCCCAACCTCCCCCCGTCATCCCCCCCCATGTCCCCCAGGTGTCCCCAAGCCCCCCCCCCCAATGTCCCCCTCAACGTCCCCAAGCCCCCCAATGTCCCCCTCAATGTCCCCATGTCCCCCAGGTGTCCCCAAGCCCCCCCAATGTCCCCCCCAATGTCCCCAAGCCCCCCCAATGTCCCCAAGCCCCCTCAATGTCCCCAAGCCCCCCCCCCGGTGTCCCCGTGTCCCTCCCTTGTCCCGCCCCTGTCCCGCTGTCCCCAAGCCCCGCTGGTGTCCCCCTGTCCCCCCCATGTCCCCAAACCCCCCCCCGGTGTCCCCAAGCCCCCCCAGGTGTCCCCAAGCCCTTCAGATGTCCCCAAGCCCCCCCCAGGTGTCCCCAAGCCCTTCAGATGTCCCCAAGCCCCCCCCAGGTGTCCCCAAGCCCTTCAGATGTCCCCAAACCCCCCCCGGTGTCCCCAAGCCCCCCCCAGGTGTCCCCAAGCCGCCTCCATGTCCCCGGTACCCCCACCCAGGTGTCCCCAACCCCCCTTGTCCCCCCGGTGTCCCCCTGTCCCGGTGTCCCCACTGTCCCCGTGTCCCCCCCAGTGTCCCCAAGCCCCCCCTGTCCCGGTGTCCCCAATGTCCCCAATCCCCCCCCAGTGTCCCCAAGCCCCCCCTGTCCCGGTGTCCCCACTGTCCCCGTGTCCCCCCCAGTGTCCCCAAGCCCCCCCTGTCCCGGTGTCCCCAATGTCCCCAGTCCCCCCTGTCCCCCCTCCAGGTCCCGAAGCCCCCCCCGGTGTCCCCAAGCCCCCCAGATGTCCCCCTGCCCCCACCCCTGTCCCCACCCCTGTCCCGATGTCCCCAAGTCCCCCAGGTGTCCCCAAGCCCCCGCTGTCCCTCTGTCCCCTCTCCTGTCACCCCTGTCCCGGTGTCCCCATGTCCCCCGCCCTGTCCCCAACCCCCCCGAGTGTCCCCAATCCCCCCCCATGTCCCCCCCGGCATGCCGGTGTCCCCTCCTGTCCCCTCCTGTCCCCTCCCCTGTCCCGCTGTCCCCACGTCCCTCCCCTATCCCGGTGGCTCCCGGTGTCCCCAAGCCCCCCTGTCCTGGTGTCCCCCCATCCCGATGTCCCCAATTCCCCCCGATGTCCCCAAGCCCCCCCCAATGTCCCCAATGTCCCCCCATCCCGATGTTCCCAATGTCCCTCCCCTGTCCCGCTGTCCCCGAGACCCCCGCGTGTCCCCAAGCCCCCCCATTGTCCCCAATTCCCCCCAATGTCCCCAGGCCCCCCCCAATGTCCCTCCCCTGTCCCGCTGTCCCCAAGCCCCCCCATTGTCCCCAAGCCCCCCCAATGTCCCCAAGCCCCCCAATGTCCCCCCATTGTCCCCAAGCCCCCCCAATGTCCCCAAGCCCCCCCATTGTCCCCAAGCCCCCCCAATGTCCCCAAGCCCCCCCATTGTCCCCAAGCCCCCCCAATGTCCCCCCATTGTCCCCAAGCCCCCCCACTGTCCCCACTGTCCCCAAGCCCCCCAATGTCCCCCCAATGTCCCCAAGCCCCCCCAATGTCCCCAAGCCCCCCCATTGTCCCCAAGCCCCCCCAATGTCCCCCCACTGTCCCCAAGCCCCCCCAATGTCCCCCCAATGTCCCCAAGCCCCCCCACTGTCCCCACTGTCCCCAAGCCCCCCCACTGTCCCCAATGTCCCCAAGCCCCCCCAATGTCCCCCCATTGTCCCCAAGCCCCCCCACTGTCCCCACTGTCCCCAAGCCCCCCCAATGTCCCCAATGTCCCCAAGTCCCCCCCCTGTCCCCAATGTCCCCAAGCCCCCCCAATGTCCCCACTGTCCCCAAGCCCCCCAATGTCCCCAATGTCCCCAAGCCCCCCCCCTGTCCCCAATGTCCCCCAATGTCCCCGTGCCCCCCCCCCGGTACCGCCACTTCCGGCAGCAGCCGCGAGCCCGGAGCGCGCGCGGGGCCGGGGGCGTGGCCGAGCGCGCTGATTGGCTGAGACCCCTACAGGGCGGGCCCAGCGCGCTGATTGGCTGGGGACTCTGCTGGGCGGGGCTAACTGGCCATATATGGGCATCGCGCCGCGGTGGGCGGGGCTAAGGGCGGTGAGAGCGCCGGGGTGGGCGTGGCTTGGCGTGGGCGGGGTTAATTGGGTCAGGGAGGGCTGGGATTGGCTGGGTTATGGAGTGGGCGGAGCTAGTTAGGGTAATTAGGGCTGGGGATGGGATACTGAGTGTAGATTGATGTGGGCGGGGCTAATTAAGGTAATTAGCGCTGGTATAATGGGTGTGGTGAGGGGGTGGGCGGGGCTAATTAGCGGTAATTAAAGCTAGGGGTGGATGCTGGGTGTGGTTACAGGGTGGGCGGGGCTAATCATGGTAATTAGGGCTGGGGATGGGATATTGGGGAGTGATTGATGTGGGTGGGGCTAATTAGGATAATTAAGGATGGGATACTGGGTGTGGTTATGGATGGGCGGGGCTAATTAGGGTAATTAGGGCTGGGTTGTGGGCTGGGCAGGGCTAATTAGGGTAGAGAGGGATGGGGATTGGCTGGGTTATGGAGTGGGCGGAGCTAATTAGGGTAATTAGGGCTGGATATGGGATATTGGGTGTAGATTGATGTGGGCGGGGCTAATTAGGGTAATTAGGGCTGGATATGGGATATTGGGGGTTGATTGATGTGGGCGGGGCTAATTAGGGTAATTAGAGCTGGGGCCAATGTTGGGCGTGGTTATGGGGTGGGCGGGGCAAATTAGGGTAATTAGGGAAGTGTTATGAGGTGGGCGGGGCTAATTCGGGTAATTAGAGCTGGGGTTGAATGTTGGGTGTGGTTACAGGGTGGGCGTGGCTAATTAGAGTAATTAGGGCTGGTATAACGGGTACGGTTAGGAGTGCGTGGGGTTAATTAGGCTAATTAGGGCTGGGGCTTGGATAATGGGTGTGGGAATGTGTGGGCGGGGCTAATTAGGGTAATTAGGGCTGGGATGGGTACTGGGCGTGGTTATGGGTGGGCGGGGCTAATTAGGGTAATTAGGGCTGGGGATGGGTACTGGGCGTGGTTATGGGTGGGCGGGGCTAATTAGGGTAATTAGGGTTGGTATGGGGTACTGGGCGTGGTTATGGGTGGGCGGGGCTAATTAGGGTAATTAGGGCTGGGATGGGTACTGGGCGTGGTTATGGGTGGGCGGGGCTAATTAGGGTAATTAGGGCTGGGATGGGTACTGGGCGTGGTTATGGGTGGGCGGGGCTAATTAGGGTAATTAGGGCTGGGATGGGTACTGGGCGTGGTTATGGGTGGGCGGGGCTAATTAGGGTAATTAGGGCTGGGATGGATACTGGGCGTGGTTATGGGTGGGCGGGGCTAATTAGGGTAATTAGGGCTGGGATGGATACTGGGCGTGGTTATGGGATGGGCGGGGCTAATTAGGGTAATTAGGGCTGGGATGGGTACTGGGCGTGGTTATGGGTGGGCGGGGCTAATTAGGGTAATTAGGGCTGGGATGGGTACTGGGCGTGGTTATGGGTGGGCGGGGCTAATTAGGGTAATTAGGGCTGGGATGGGTACTGGGCGTGGTTATGGGATGGGCGGGGCTAATTGGGGGCTTGTCCAGGTGTGCCCAGGTGTGGAGCCCGAACCCCAAACCCCAAATCCCAAATCCTGAACCCCAATCTCCAATCTCAACCCTAAATCCAAACCCCAAACCCCAAATTCCCAAATTCCAAATTCCCAAATTCCCAATCCAAAATCCCAGAACCCAGATCCCAAATCCCCAATGCACAAATTCCCAAAATCCCCAATCAATCCCAAACCCGGAATCCCAATGCCTAATCTCAATCCTAAATCCAAATCCTTAAACCCCCAAATCCAAACCCCAAAATCCCAAATCCCAAATCCCCCAATCCCCAATCTCACTCCTAAATCCAAACCCCAAAATCCCAAATCCCAAATCCCCAATCTCAATCCCAAACCCAAATCCCAAAATCCCAAATCCCCAATCCCCAATCCCCAATCTCACTCCCAAATCCAAATCCCAAAATCCCAAATCCCCAATCCCCAATCTCACTCCTAAATCCAAATCCCAAAATCCCAAATCCCCAATCCCCAATCTCACTCCTAAATCCAAACCCCAAATCCCAAAATCCCCAATCCCCAATCTCACTCCTAAATCCAAACCCCAAAATCCCAAATCCCAAATCCCCAATCCCCAATCTCACTCCCAAATCCAACCCCCAAAATCCCAAAATCCCAAATCCCCAATCCCCAATCTCACTCCTAAATCCAAATCCCAAAATCCCAAATCCCCAATCCCCAATCTCACTCCTAAATCCAAATCCCAAATCCCAAATCCCCAATCCCCAAATCCCCAATCTCACTCCTAAATCCAAATCCCAAATCCCAAAATCCCCAATCCCCAATCCCCAATCTCACTCCTAAATCCAAATCCCAAAATCCCAAATCCTAAATCCCAAAATCCCGGACCCCAAACTCCTGCCCATTCTCTCCCCCTCCCCAGGTCCCTTCCCCTGCCCCGGGTTAATTCCCAAACCCCAAACCCCAAATTCTCCAATCCCAAATCCCAAATCCCAATCCTAAGCCCCACTTCCAATCCTAAACCCAAATACCCAAATACCCAAAACCCCCAATCCCAAATCCCTCCCCCTCCCCCGGGATAAATCCCAAACTCCAGAACTCCACACCCCAAAACCCCAAATCCCAAAACCTCAAATCCCAAAATCCCCAATCCCAATTTCCCCATCCGCAATCTCAGTCCTAAATCCAAATTCCCAAAATCCCAAATTCCCAAATTCCCAAATTCCCAAAATCCCAAAATCCCTGATCCCAGACCCCTCCCCACGCCCGTCCCCGTTCAGGTCCCGTCCCCTCCCCCGGGATAAATCCCAAACCCCAAACCCCAAATCCCCAATTCCCAAACCCCAAATCCCCAAATCCCCAATCCCAATTCCCCAAATCCCAATCCCAATTCTACAATCCCTAAATCCAAAAATCCCAAAATCCCAGACCCCTCCCCACGCCCGCCCCCGTTCGGGTCTCTTCCCTTCCCACGGGATAAACCCCAAACCCCAGAACTCCACATCCCAAATCCCAAATCCCAAAACCTCAAATCCCAAAATCCCCAATCCCAATTTCCCAATCCGCAATCTCAGTCCTAAATCCAAATTCCACAATCCCGAAATCCCAAAATGCCAAACCGCAGCCCCCAGACCCCTCCCCACGCCCGCCCCTGTTTGGGTCCCGTCCCCTCCCCCGGGATAAATCCCAAACCCCAGAACTCCACACCCCAAAACCCCAAATCCCAAAACCTCAATTCCCAAAATCCCCAATCCCAATTTCCCAATCCGCAATCTCAGTCCTAAATCCCAAATCCCAAAATCCCAATAATCCCAAAATCCCAAATTCCCAAATTCCCAAAACCCCTGGTCCCAAACCCCTCCCCACGCCCGCCCCCGTTCGGGTCCCGTCCCCTCCTCCGGGATAAACCCCAAACCCCAAACCCCAAACCCCAAATCCCAAACCCCAAACCCCAAATCCCAAAATCCCAAATCCCCAAACCCCAAAATCCCAAAACCCCAAAATCCCAATAATGCCAAATTCCGCAATCCCGAATTCCCAAAATGCCAAACCGCAGCCCCCAGACCCCTCCCCACGCCCGCCCCCGTTCGGGTCTCTTCCCCTCCCACGGGATAAACCCCAAACCCCAGAACTCCATATCCCAAATACCCAAATCCCAAAACCTCAAATCCCAAAATCCCCAATCCCAATTTCCTAATCCGCAATCTCAGTCCTAAATCCAAATTCCCAAAATCCCAATAATCCCAAATTCCCAAATTCCCAAATTCCCAAACCGCAGCCCCCAGACCCCTCCCCACGCCCGCCGCCGTTCGGGTCCCGTCCCCTCCCCCGGGATAAATCCCAAACCCCAAACCCCAAACCCCAAATCCCCAATTCCCAAACCCCAAATCCCAAAATCCCCAATCCCAATTCCCCAAATCCCAATCCCAATTCTACAATCCCGAAGTCCCAAAATCCCAAAATCCCAGACCCCTCCCCACGCCCGCCCCCGTTCAGGTCCCATCCCCTCCCCCGGGATAGACCCCAAACCCCAAATCCAAAATCCCAAAATCCCAAATCCACAACCCCCAAAATCCCAAACCCCAAAATCCCAATAATGCCAAATTCCGCAATCCCGAATTCCCAAAATGCCAAACCGCAGCCCCCAGACCCCTCCCCACGCCCGCCCCTGTTTGGGTCCCGTCCCCTCCCCCGGGATAAATCCCAAACCCCAGAACTCCACATCCCAAAACCCCAAATCCCAAAACCTCAATTCCCAAAATCCCCAATCCCAATTTCCCAATCCGCAATCTCAGTCCTAAATCCAAATTCCCAAAATCCCAAATTCCCAAAATCCCAAATTCCCAAAATCCCTGATCCCAGACCCCTCCCCACGCCCGTCCCCGTTCAGGTCCCGTCCCCTCCCCCGGGATAAATCCCAAACCCCAAACCCCAAATCCCCAATTCCCAAACCCCAAATCCCCAAATCCCCAATCCCAATTCCCCAAATCCCAATCCCAATTCTACAATCCCTAAATCCAAAAATCCCAAAATCCCAGACCCCTCCCCACGCCCGCCCCCGTTCGGGTCTCTTCCCTTCCCACGGGATAAACCCCAAACCCCAGAACTCCACATCCCAAATCCCAAATCCCAAAACCTCAAATCCCAAAATCCCCAATCCCAATTTCCCAATCCGCAATCTCAGTCCTAAATCCAAATTCCGAAATCCCGAAATCCCAAAATGCCAAACCGCAGCCCCCAGACCCCTCCCCACGCCCGCCCCCGTTCGGGTCTCTTCCCCTCCCCCGGGATAAATCCCAAACCCCAGAACTCCACACCCCAAAACCCCAAATCCCAAAACCTCAATTCCCAAAATCCCCAATCCCAATTTCCTAATCCGCAATCTCAGTCCTAAATCCCAAATCCCAAAATCCCAATAATCCCAAAATCCCAAATCCCCAAATTCCCAAAATCCCTGGTCCCAGACCCCTCCCCACGCCCGCCCCCGTTCGGGTCCCGTCCCCTCCTCCGGGATAAACCCCAAACCCCAAACCCCAAATCCCAAACCCCAAACCCCAAATCCCAAAATCCCAAACCCCAAATCCCAAATCCCAAACCCCAAACCCCAAATCCCAAAATCCCAAATCCCCAACCCCCAAAATCCCAAAACCCCAAAATCCCAATAATGCCAAATTCCGCAATCCCGAATTCCCAAAATGCCAAACCGCAGCCCCCAGACCCCTCCCCACGCCCGCCCCCGGCCGGGTCCCTTCCCCTCCCCCGGGATAAATCCCAAACCCCAGAACTCCACACCCCAAAACCCCAAATCCCAAAACCTCAATTCCCAAAATCCCCAATCCCAATTTCCTAATCCGCAATCTCAGTCCTAAATCCCAAATCCCAAAATCCCAATAATCCCAAATTCCCAAATCCCCAAATCTCCAAATTCCCAAAATCCCTGGTCCCAGACCCCTCCCCACGCCCGCCCCCGTTCGGGTCCCGTCCCCTCCCCCGGGACAAGTCCCGACCCTTCCCCTCCCGCGCCGCCCCCGCGATGCCGCCGCCGCCGCCGCCGCCGCCCGGAGCGCCCGAGCCGGCCCGGGACGGCTCCCGCGAGCCCTTCCGGAGCTCCGGGGGCTCCCGGGGGGACTCTCGGGCCGGCTCCCGGCGGGGCTCCCGCAGCTCCCCGGGATCCCCGCGGCGCCCCCAGCGCTACCGGCGCCACCCCAAGCCCCCGTACTCGTACCTGGCGCTCATCGCCCTCGTCATCCGCGCCGCCCCCGGCCGCCGCCTCAAGCTCGCCCAGGTACCGGACGGGAGCACCGGGAGAGCCCCGGAGCCTCTCGGGGATCCCCATCCATCCTCCAGAGCCCCGAATTGGGATCCCCATCCATCCCCGGGAGCCCCGAATTGGGGTCCTCATCCGTCCCTGGGATCCTTTCGGGGTTCCCCATCCATCCCCGGGAGCCCCGAATTTGGATCCTCATCCCGGGGACCCTTTCGGGATTCCCTCCCGATCCAGCACCGGGAGCGCCGGGAGAGCCCCGGGAGCCTCTTGGGGATCCCCATCCAGCCCCGGGACCCCCAAATTGGGATCCTCATCCATCCCCGGGACCCCCGAATTGGGATCCTCATCCCTGGGACCCCTGAATTGGGATCTTCATCCAGCCCCGGGACCCTCTTGGGATTCCCGATCCAGCCCCGGGAGAGCCCCGGGAGCCTCTTGGGGATCCCCATCCATGCCCGGGAGCCCCGAATTGGGGTCCTCATCCGTCCCTGGGATCCTTTCGGGGTTCCCCATCCATCCCTGGGACCCCCGAATTGGGATCCTCATCCCGGGGACCCTTTCGGGATTCCCGATCCAGCCCCGGGAGCACCGGGAGAGCCCCGGGACCCTTTGGGGATCCCCATCCATCCCCGGGAGCCCCGAATTTGGATCCTCATCCATCCTCGGGGCTTTCTCGGGGTTCCCCATCCATGCCCGGGAGCCCCGAATTGGGATCCTCTGGGATCCGGGTCAGGATTCCCTCCCGATCCAGCCCCGGGACCCTCCGGGATCCCCCAAATTCCCCCCGGGAGCCCCGAATTGGGATCCTCTGGGATCCGGGTCAGGATTCCCTCCCGATCCAGCCCCGGGAGCACCGGGAGAGCCCCGGGACCCTCCGGGATCCCCCAAATTCTCCCCGGGAGCCCCAAATTGGGATCCTCGTCCCTGGGAGCCTCTCGGGATTCCCGATGCAGCCCCGGGACCCTCTCGGGGCTTCTGGTCCACACCGGGAGCACCGGGAGAGCCCCGGGACCCTCCGGGATCCCCCAAATTCCCCCCGGGAGCCCCGAATTGGGATCCTCTGGGATCCAGGTCAGGGTTTCCTCTCGATCCTGCCAAGGGAGAGCTCCGGGACCCTCCGGGATCCCCCAAATTCTCCCCGGGAGCCCCAAATTGGGATCCTCATCCAGCCCCGGGAGCCCCGAATTGGGATCCTCGTCCCCGGGAGCCTCTCGGGATTCCCGATGCAGCCCCGGGACCCTCTCGGGGCTTCTGGTCCACACCAGGAGCACCGGGAGAGCCCCGGGACCCTCCGGGATCCCCCAAATTCCCCCCGGGAGCCCCGAATTGGGATCCTCTGGGATCCGGGTCAGGATTCCCTCCCGATCCAGCCCCGGGAGCACCGGGAGAGCCCCGGGACCCTCCGGGATCCCCCAAATTCTCCCCGGGAGCCCCAAATTGGGATCCTCGTCCCTGGGAGCCTCTCGGGATTCCCGATGCAGCCCCGGGACCCTCTCGGGGCTTCTGGTCCACACCGGGAGCACCGGGAGAGCCCCGGGACCCTCCGGGATCCCCCAAATTCCCCCCGGGAGCCCCGAATTGGGATCCTCTGGGATCCAGGTCAGGGTTTCCTCTCGATCCTGCCAAGGGAGAGCTCCGGGACCCTCCGGGATCCCCCAAATTCTCCCCGGGAGCCCCAAATTGGGATCCTCATCCAGCCCCGGGAGCCCCGAATTGGGATCCTCGTCCCCGGGAGCCTCTCGGGATTCCCGATGCAGCCCCGGGACCCTCTCGGGGCTTCTGGTCCACACCAGGAGCACCGGGAGAGCCCCGGGACCCTCCGGGATGCCCCAAATTCCCCCCGGGAGCCCCGAATTGGGATCCTCTGGGATCCAGGTCAGGGTTTCCTCTCGATCCAGCACCGGGAGAGCCCCGGGACCCTCCGGGATGCCCCAAATTCCCCCCGGGAGCCCCGAATTGGGATCCTCGTCCTCTCCCGGGACCCTTTGGGGATCCCCGATCCATCCCCGGGACCCCCGAATTCCAGGACTTCAATTTTCGTCTAAGAACTTCCAAATTCCCGAGATCCCAAAATTCCCCCCCCCCCCCAAAAAAAAAACCCCGAATTCCAAAAGCCCCAGACCCCAAATCCCTCCAAAAAACCCCAAAAATCCCCAACCCCCGTCCCCAGAAAACCCCAAAAATCCCAAACTCCAAAACCTCCAGACCCAAATCCCTCCAAAAACTCCCCCCCCCCCAAAAAAAAACCCAAAACCAAAACCCCAAAAAATCCCAAACCTCGACGCCCTCCTTGAGCTCAAACCCCCCCCAGCCCCAAAAAATCCCAGATTGGAAAAAGTTGGAAGGCAAAAGAAGCCCAAGTGACAGGAAAAAAAATCTGAAAAATTACAAGAAACCAAATATCCTTTAAAAAATCCCCCAAAAATCTCAACAAAAAAAAAAATCACCAAAAATCCACCAAAAACCCCTGCAAACAATCAAAAAAAAAAAAATTCCCCAAAAAATTCCCAAAAAAATCCCCCCCCAAAACCCCCCAAAATGCCAAAAACTGCCTCAAAAAACCTCCAAAAATCCCTTAGAAATCCCTTAGAAATCCCCACAAAAATCCCACAAAAGTTCCCCCAAAATCCCCACAAACATCCTCCCAAAAATCCGCTAAAAATTTTTACAAAATTCCCTAAAAATTAAAAAAAAAAAAATCCTGGAAAACCCTCAAAAACCTCAAAAAATCCCCCCCCCCCAAAAAACCCGTTAGAAATTCACAAAAAAATGGGAAAAATCTCCAGTTTTTAAAAATCCCCGACCCCCCTCAAAAAATCCCCCCCAAAAAAACCTGAAAAAATCCCAAAATTTCCCCAAAATCTCCAAAATAATCCCAAAAAATTGCCAAATGTGCCCCAACATCCCCACAAAATGCCCCAAAAATTCCCCAAAAATCCAACAAATCCCCCAAAAATGCAAAAAATCCCCCAAAAATCCACAAAACCCCTTGAAAGTCCCCGCAAAATCCCCAATAAATCCCAAATTATCCCAAAAAAATCCTCAAATAATGCCCCAGAAAAGCCCAAAAATCCCCCCAAAATTTCCAAAAAATCCCAATAAACCCCCAAAAAATCCCCCCCAAAAAACCCAAACCCTCAGAAAAACCCCCCAAAATTCCCTAAATATTAAAAAAAATATTAAAATAAATATTAAAAAAAATCCCCCCAAAAAACATCCAAAAATCCTCCAAAAACCCCCAAAAATCCCTAAAAAAACCAAATCACAATAAACCCCCAAAAAATCCCTAAATAATTCCAACCCCCCAAAAAAATCCCGAATATTATCCTAAAAAATCTCCAAAAAAATTGCCAAAAATTCCCTCCCAAAAAATCCCGAACACCCCCCCTAAAATCTGCTAAAAATCCTAAAAAATCCCCCCCAAACCCCCCAAAAATCCCTAAAAAAACCCCAAAAGGTAAAAAAAAATCCCAAAAAAGTCCCTCCCAAAAAATCCCAATAAACGCCTTTAAACCCCCTAAAAATCCTCCAAAAATTCCTGAAAAATCCCCCAAAAATAAAAAAGATTCCCCCTAAAATGACAAAAAAAAAAAAAACCCTAAAAAATCTCTAAAACTCCCTCCCAATTCCCCCCCAAAATCCCAATAAACCCCATTAAAACACCCCCAAAAAAATCCCCAAAAAATCCCTAAAAAAATCCCAATAAACCCCTCTAAATCCCCTCAAAAATCCTAAAAAAATCCCCGAAAAATCCCCGAAAAAAATAAAAAAATCCCCCCAAAATTACAAAAAAATCCCCCCAAAAATCCCCCCAAAAATCCCCAATAAACGCCCCAAAAAACCCCAAAAAATCCGTTTAAAAATCCCTCAAAAACCCCGATAAACCCCCTTAAAAACCCCACAAAATCCCCCAAAAATCCCCCCAAAAATCCCCAAAAAATCCCAAAAAATCCCTTAAAAATCCCAAAACCCCTAAAACAAACCCCCAAAAAAATCCCAATAAATCACCCAAAAATCCCTTTAAAAATAAAAAAAATCCCCCCAAAATCCCAATAAACTCCCTTAAAAACCTCCCAAAAAATCCCCAAAAAAACCCAAAAAATCCCTTTAAAAATCCCAACCCCCCCCAAAAACCCTTTAAAAATCCCAATAAACCCCCAAAAAATCCCTTTAAAAATCCCCGAAAAATCCCTTTAAAAATCCCAAAAAAATCCCTTTAAAAATCCCAAAAAAATCCCAATAAACCCCCAAAAAATCCCTTTAAAAATCCCAAAAAATCCCTTTAAAAATCCCAATAAATCCCTTTAAAAATCCCCAAAAAATCCCAATAAGCCCCCAAAAAATCCCTTTAAAAATCCCCAAAAATCCCTTTAAAAATCCCCAAAAAATCCCAATAAGCCCCCAAGAAATCCCTTTAAAAATCCCCAAAAATCCCTTTAAAAATCCCCAAAAATCCCTTTAAAAAATCCCCAAAAAATCCCTTTAAAAATCCCCAAAAATCCCAATAAACCTCCCAAAAATCCCTTTAAAAAATCCCCAAAAAATCCCTTTAAAAATCCCCTAAAAATCCCCAAAAAATCTCAAAAATCCCTTTAAAAATCCCAATAAACCCCCCAAAAATTCCTTTAAAAAAACCCCCAAAAATCCCGAAAAACCCCTTAAAAAATCCCAATAAAGCCCCCGAAAAATCCCAAAATATCCCTTAAAAAATCCCAATAAACTCCCCCAAAATCTCAAAAAATCCCTTTAAAAATCCCCAAAAAATCCCAATAAACCCCCAAAAAAACCCTTTAAAAATCCCCAAAAATTCTTTTAAAAATCCCCAAAAACTCCCAAAAAGTCCCTTTAAAAATCCCAAAAAAACCCCTTTAAAAATCCCCAAAAAATCCCCAAAAATCCCAATAAACCTCCCAAAAAATCCCTTTAAAAATCCCCAAAAATTCCCTTTAAAAATCCCCAAAATATCCCAAAAAAATCCCTTTAAAAATCCCAACAAACCCCCCAAAAATCCCTTTAAAAATCCCCCCAAAATCAAAAAAAATCCCCCCAGAATTACAAAAAAATCCCCCGGAAATCCCCAATCAACGCCCCAAAATCCCAAAAATCCCAAAAATCCCCAAAGGCCGAAACGGCAGCGCTGCCCCTCCCCCACCCCCGGGGCTGGCGCTGTCGCCGCTGTCGCGACAGGAGGGACACGGGAGGGACACGGGAGGGACACGGGAGGGACAAGGGCGGGGACACAGGGGTGACAGGGGGAGGGACACGGGAGGGACACGGGAGGGACACGGGAGGGACACGGGAGGGACACGGGGGGGACACGGAGGGACACGGGAGGGACACAGGGGTGACACAGGGGTGACAGGGGAGGGACACGGGAGGGACACGGGAGGGACAAGGGGGGGACAAAGGGGGGGGACAAGGGCGGGACAAAGTCGGGACAAAGTGGGGACACAGGGGTGACACGGGAGGGACAAGGGTGGGACACAGGAGGGACACAGGAGGAGACACAGGGGTGACAGAGGAGGGACAAAGTGGGGACACAAGAGGGACACAGGAGTGACACAGGGGTGACACAGAGGGACAAAGTGGGGACACAGGAGGGACACAGGAGGGACACGGGAGGGACAAGGGAGGGACAAAGTGGGGACACAGAGGGACAAAGTCGGGACACAGGAGGGACACGGGAGTGACACAGGAGGGACACAGGAGGGACAAAGTCGGGACAAAGTCGGGACACAGGAGGGACACAGGAGGGACACAGGAGAGACAAGGGCGGGACACAGGAGGGACAAAGTCGGGACAAGGGGCGGGGAACACAGGAGGGACAAAGTCAGGACACAGGAGGGACACAGGAGTGACACAGGGGTGACACAGGAGGGACAAAGTCAGGACAAAGTCGGGACAAAGTCGGGACACAGGAGGGACAAAGCTGGGGCACAGCCGGGGCACAGCCGGGACACAGGGGTGACACAGGGGTGACACAGGGGTGACACAGTCGGGACACAGGGGTGACACAGGGGTGACACAGCCGGGACACAGGGGTGACACAGGGGTGACACAGCCGGGACACAGGGGTGACAGAGGGGTGGCACAGGGGTGACACAGGGGTGACACAGTCGGGACACAGGGGTGACACAGGGGTGACACAGCCGGGACACAGGGGTGACACAGGGGTGACACAGCCGGGACACAGGGGTGACACAGGGGTGACACAGTCGGGACACAGGGGGTGACACCGGGGTGACACAGGGGTGACAGAGGGGTGACACAGGGGTGGCACAGTCGGGACACAGGGGTGACACAGGGGTGACACAGCCGGGACACAGGGGTGGCACAGGGGTGGCACAGGGGTGGCACAGGGGTGGCACAGTCGGGACAAGGGCGGGGCAGCGGCGGCGCCGCGGGGTCTGGGGGCCTTTGGCGCCTTTGGCTCCTTTGGCGCCTTTGGCACCTTTGGCTCCTTTGGCACCTTTGGCACCTTTGGCGCCTTTGGCGCCTTTGGCGCCTTTGGCACCTTTGGCGCCTTTGGCACCTTTGGCACCTTTGGCACCTCCGGCAGCGCCCCCGGCCGCGCCTTTGTCGCCGCTGTCGCCGCTGTCGCCGCTGTCGCCGCTGTCGCCGCTGTCGCCGCCGCTGTGGCGTCCCCTCCCCCCGGCAGGGCCCCAGGGGCGCGGGTGGGGGAGGGGCGGCAATGGGGGAGCCAGGAGGGCGTTTGGGGATTTAAAGGGAATTTTTAAGGGATTTTTGGGGAGTTTTAAGGGATTTTGCAGGGAGATTGTTTGGATTTTAAAGGATTTTTTGGGATTTTTTGGGATTTTTAAGGGAATTTTTAAGGGATTTTTTTTGGATTTTTAAGGGGTTTTTAAGGGATTTTTGGGGATTTTAAAGGGATTTTACAGGGAGTTTTTTGGGATTTTTAAGGGAGTATTTAGGGACTTTTTAGGATTTTTGGAGATTTTTAAGGGATTTTTTTGGGGATTTTTAGGGGAGTTTTTGGGGATTTTTTCGGGGATTTTTTCGGGATTTTTAAGGGATTTTTAAGGGGGTTTTTAAGGGGTTTTAAAGGGGTTTTAAAGGGATTTTTGGGGAATTTTAAAGGGATTTTTTGGGGAATTTTTAAGGGATTTTTTTGGGGGATTTTGAAGGGATTTTGTAGGGAGTTTTGGGGGATTTTTGGGGATTTTTAAGGGATTTTACAGGCAGGTTTTGGGGATTTTTAAGGGAGTTTTAAGGGATTTTGTAGGGATTTTTGGGGGATTTTTTTGGGATTTTTAAGGGAGTCTTTAGGGATTTTTTGGGATTTTTGGAGATTTTTAAGGGATTTTTTTGGGATTTTTAAGGGAGTTTTAAAGGATTTTTGGGGAATTTTTTAGGGAGTTTTTGGGATTTTTTCGGGATTTTTTTGGGATTTTTTCGGGATTTTTAAGGGATTTTTTGAGGACTTTTAGGGATTTTTTAAGGGATTTTTAGGGATTTTTTTAGGGATTTTTGGGGATTTTTAAGGGATTTTGTAGGGAGATTTTTTGGATTTTAAAGGGATTTTTTAGGGTTTTTTTGGGATTTTTAAGGGATATTTTGGGATTTTTAAGGGTTTTTTTGGGGGGATTTTTAAGGGATTTAGTAGGGGAGTTTTGGGGATTTTTAAGGGATTTAGTAGGGATTTTTTTGGGATTTTTGGGGATTTTTAAGGGATTTTACAGGGAGGTTTTGGGGATTTTTTTTGGGATTTTTAAGGGAGTCTTTAGGGATTTTTGGGGATTTTTGGAGATTTTTAAGGGATTTTTTGGGGATTTTTAAGGGAGTTTTTAGGGATTTTTGGGGAATTTTTTAGGGAGTTTTTGGGATTTTTAAGGGATTTTTGGGGATTTTTCGGGATTTTTGGGGATTTTTTCGGGATTTTTTTGGGATTTTTTCGGGATTTTTAAGGGATTTTTTGAGGACTTTTAGGGATTTTTTAAGGGATTTTTAGGGATTTTTTTTAGGGATTTTTTGGGCATTTTTAAGGGATTTTGTAGGGAGATTTTTTGGATTTTAAAGGGATTTTTTAGGGTTTTTTTGGGATTTTTAAGGGATATTTTGGGATTTTTAAGGGGTTTTTAAGGGAGTTTTGGGGAATTTTTAAGGGATTTTTTTGGGGATTTTGTAGGGAGTTTTGGTGTTTTTTAAAGGGATTTTACAGGGAGGTTTTGGGGATTTTTGGGGATTTTAAAGGGATTTTACAGGGAGTTTTTTGGGGATTTTTAAGGGAGTTTTTGGGGATTTCTTCGGGATTTTTTTGGGATTTTTTCGGGATTTTTAAGGGATTTTTTGAGGACTTTTAGGGATTTTTTAAGGGATTTTTAGGGATTTTTTTAGGGATTTTTTGGGCATTTTTAAGGGATTTTGTAGGGAGATTTTTTGGATTTTAAAGGGATTTTTTAGGGGTTTTTTGGGATTTTTAAGGGATATTTTGGGATTTTTAAGGGGTTTTTAAGGGATTTTTGGGGAATTTTTAAGGGATTTTTTTGGGGATTTTTAAGGGATTTTGTAGGGAGTTTTGGGGGTTTTGAGGATTTTAAGGGAATTTTTTGGGATTTTTTGGGGAATTTTTGGGGATTTTTTTTGGGATTTCTTCGGGATTTTTAAGGGATTTTTTCAGGGATTTTTTCGAGATTTTTAAGGGATTTAGTAGGGAGTTTTTGGGGATTTTTAAGGGAGTTTTGGGGAATTTTTAAGGGAGTTTTGGGGATTTTTTGGGGAATTTTTAGGGAGTTTTTGGGGATTTTTAAGGGATTTTAAGTGAGTTTTTGGGGATTTTAAAGGGATTTTTTAGGGATTTTTTTGGGGAATTTTTAGGGATTTTCTAGGGACTTTTGGAGGGATTTTTTGCGGATTTTTAAGGGATTTTTTAGGGATTTTTGGGGATTTTTAAGGGATTTTTTTCGGATTTTTAAGGGATTTTGTAGGGATTTTTGGGTGATTTTTGGAGATTTTTGGGGATTTTTAAGGGATTTTTTGGGGATTTTTTCGGGATTTTTTCGGGATTTTTTTAGGATTTTTAAGGGATTTTTTTGGGGAGTTTTTGGGGGATTTTTTTGGGATTTTTTTGGGGATTTTTAGGGGATTTTTTGGGGGTTTTTGGGATTTAAAAGACCCCAAAATTCCCGGGGTCCCCCCAATATTTTGCTCCCCAGATCCTGCAGCAGCTGCTCAGTCTGTTCCCGTTTTTCAGGGCCGGTACCAGGGCTGGGATTTGGGAATTTTGGGGGATTTTTTGGGATTTTTGGAAGGATTTTTTTGGGATTTTTGGGGGGATTTTTTCGGGATTTTTTTTGGGGTGAATTTTTGGGGTTTTTAGGAATTTGGAAACCCCAAAATTCCCAGGGTCCCCCCAATATTTTGCTCCCCAGATCCTGCAGCAGCTGCTCACCCTGTTCCCGTTTTTCAGGGCCGGTACCAGGGCTGGGATTTGGGAATTTTGGGGGATATTTTTGGGATTTTCGGGGGGATTTTTTTGGGATTTTTTTAGGGAGTTCTTGGGATTTTTAAGGGAGTTTTGGGGATTTTTTAGGGATTTTTAAGGGATTTTGTAGGGAGTTTTTGAGGATTTTTGGGGGATTTTTAAGGGAATTTCTGGGGATTTTTTTTAATTTTTAAGGGATTTTTAAGGATTTTTTTGGGATTTTCAGGGGGATTTTTTCGGGATTGTTTTGGGGATTTTTTGGGGTTTTTAGGAATTTGGAAACCCCAAAATTCCCAGGGTCCCCCCAATATTTTGCTCCCCAGATCCTGCAGCGGCTGCGGGCGCTGTTCCCGTTTTTCGTGGGCGGTTACCAGGGCTGGGATTTGGGAATTTTGGGGGATTTTCGGGGGGATTTTTTGGGATTTTTTGTGGGATTTTTTTGTGGTTTTTAGGAATTTGGAAACCCCAAAATTCCCGGGGTCCCCCCAATATTCTGCCCCGCAGAACCTGCAGCGGCTGCGGGCGCTGTTCCCATTTTTGGGGGGCGGTTACCTGGGCTGGGATTTGGGAATTTTGGGGGATTTTTTGGGGATTTTTGGGAGGATTTTTTTGGGATTTTTGGGGGGATTTTTCGGGATTTTTTCGGGGATTTTTTTTGGGATTTTTCTGGGGTTTTTAGGAATTTGGAAACCCCAAAATTCCCAGGATCCCCCCAATATTTTGCTCCCCAGATCCTGCAGCGGCTGCGGGCGCTGTTCCCGTTTTTCGGGGGCGGTACCAGGGCTGGGATTTGGGAATTTTGGGGGATTTTTTGGGATTTTTGGGGGGATTTTTTCGGGATTTTTTTTGGGGTGATTTTTCAGGTTTTTGGGATTTAAAAGACCCCAACATTTACAGGATCCCCCCAATATTTTGCTCCCCAGATCCTGCAGCGGCTGCGGGCGCTGTTCCCGTTTTTCGGGGGCGGTTACCAGGGCTGGGATTTGGGAATTTTGGGGGATTTTTGGGGGGATTTTTTCAGGATTTGTTTTGGGATTTTTTTGTGGTTTTTAGGAATTTGGAAACCCCAAAATTCCCAGGATCCCCCCAATATTTTGCCCCGCAGATCCTGCAGCAGCTGCTCAGTCTGTTCCCATTTTCGGGGCCGGTACCAGGGCTGGGATTTGGGAATTTTGGGGGATTTTTGGGGATTTTCGGAAGGATTTTTTTGGGATTTTTGGGGGGATTTTTTCGGGATTTTTTTTGGGATTTTTTTTTGTGGTTTTTAGGAATTTGGAAACCCCAAAATTCCCGGGGTCCCCCCAATATTTTGCTCCCCAGATCCTGCAGCGGCTGCTCAGTCTGTTCCCATTTTCGGGGCCGGTACCAGGGCTGGGATTTGGGAATTTTGGGGGATTTTTTGGGGATTTTTGGGAGGATTTTTTCGGGATTTTTTTTGGGGTGAATTTTTGGGGTTTTTAGGAATTTGGAAACCCCAAAATTCCCAGGATCCCCCCAATATTCTGCCCCGCAGATCCTGCAGCAGCTGCTCAGTCTGTTCCCATTTTCGGGGCCGGTACCAGGGCTGGGATTTGGGAATTTTGGGGGATTTTTTGGGGATTTTTGGGAGGATTTTTTTGGGATTTTTGGGGGGATTTTTCGGGATTTTTTCAGGATTTGTTTTGGGATTTTTCTGGGGTTTTTAGGAATTTGGAAACCCCAAAATTCCCAGGATCCCCCCAATATTTTGCCCCGCAGATCCTGCAGCGGCTGCGGGCGCTGTTCCCGTTTTTCGGGGGCGGTTACCAGGGCTGGGATTTGGGAATTTTGGGGGATTTTCGGGGGGATTTTTTGGGATTTTTTGTGGGATTTTTTTGTGGTTTTTAGGAATTTGGAAACCCCAAAATTCCCAGGGTCCCCCCAATATTTTGCTCCCCAGATCCTGCAGCGGCTGCGGGCGCTGTTCCCGTTTTTGGGGGGCGGCTACCAGGGCTGGGATTTGGGAATTTTGGGGGATTTTTTGGGATTTTCGGAAGGATTTTTTTGGGATTTTTGGGGGGATTTTTTCGGGATTTTTTTTGGGATTTTTTTGTGGTTTTTAGGAATTTGGAAAGCCCAAAATTCCCAGGGTCCCCCCAATATTTTGCTCCCCAGATCCTGCAGCGGCTGCGGGCGCTGTTCCCGTTTTTCGCGGGCGGTTACCAGGGCTGGGATTTGGGAATTTTGGGGGATTTTTTTGGGATTTTGGGGGGGATTTTTTCGGGATTTTTTTTGGGGTGATTTTTCGGGTTTTTGGGATTTAAAAGACCCCAACATTTACAGGATCCCCCCAATATTTTGCTCCCCAGATCCTGCAGCGGCTGCGGGCGCTGTTCCCGTTTTTCGCGGGCGGTTACCAGGGCTGGGATTTGGGAATTTTGGGGGATTTTTTGGGATTTTCGGAAGGATTTTTTTGGGATTTTTGGGGGGATTTTTTCGGGATTTTTTTTGGGATTTTTTTGTGGTTTTTAGGAATTTGGAAACCCCAAAATTCCAGGGTCCCCCCAATATTTTGCTCCCCAGATCCTGCAGCGGCTGCGGGCGCTGTTCCCGTTTTTCGGGGGCGGCTACCAGGGCTGGAAGGATTCCGTGCGCCACAACCTCTCCTCCAACCCCTGCTTCGCCAAGGTCTGCGCGTTCGGGGTTTTAGGGGGTTTTGGGGGTTTTATGGGGTTTTTGGGGTTTTTATGGGTTTTTGGGGTTTTTATGGGGTTTTTTTGGGGTTTTTAGGGGTTTTTTGGGGGTTTTTATGGGGATTTTTGGGGGTTTTTATGGGGTTTTTGGAGTTTTTATGGGTTTTTTGGGGGTTTTTTATGGGGAATTTTGGGGGTTTTTATGGGGATTTCTGGGGTTTTTATGGGGATTTTTGGGGGTTTTTATGGGTTTTTGGAGTTTTTAGGGGTTTTTTGGGGGGTTTTTATGGGGTTTTTGGCGGTTTTATGGGGTTTTTATGGGGTTTTTTGGGAGTTTTGGGGGGTTTTTTGGGGTTTTTTAATGGGGTTTTTTGGGGGA